>MAVT02001055.1:0-17252 GCA_001702395.2 Diaporthe helianthi | reverse complement strand
ATCTTATCCTTCTAGGATACTTACTATAGTTCTAGCTTAGTAGAGGAACTTAAAGTACCTAAAATAAGTATATAATTAAATTCTAACTAAATTACAATAAATATTATCTTAGTTTATATATATTAAATATCCCCTAAACTTATATTATAGTATAATATAAAATTTAGACTTATAATAATAAGGATGTTAAAAAGCGCGAGCCGACTACTAGCTTCTTATTTAAGAGCTAGCCGACTATATGCTTCTCATTAAAGCGGTTAAACTATACTACTATTTACTAAATATAAATTTTAACTTAATTCTTATAAGTATAACATTCTATATTAATATATACTATGAAAAATAATATATTTAAAACTTTTTCATAATTATAGTAGTAGTAAATACTAAGTTATAACCTTATAAAGTTAATATACCTTATTTTAATATAGTTATATATAGAAAAAGGGAATTAACATTTATATAAGATATTATATATAAATATTATAATATATAACTCTAAAACTTTAAAAAATCGTAAATACCTATATACTATTCGTTTCTTCTTATACGACTATCCGTTCTTATATCTTTAACTATTATAATCACCCTACTTACTTACTTATTTAATAACTAAGCTAGAAGCCCTATTATTTATATACATACTTCAAAAGTGCGGCATTTAAGATTACAAACATCTTTTCCTGGTTACGCAGGCTACTACTTACGTTGTTCGTTAGGATTAGACTTGTCATCTGGTGTTGGGTTGTTCTGAGTATTGGAATCCCTTGACCGGCCGAGCCAACCCAAACCCCAGTTCGACGACTGGTTGTTGACTTTATCATGTGGTGCTGGTGGGAGCTCATTTAGTCTCTTGGCCTCAGCGGCGCGGAAACTGTCGCGGGTGGCTTCCGCATCGGCAGTCTTCTTCTTCTCGCGACGTTTGATCATCATAGCCTTCAGCTCCTTTTCCTCATCGTCGCGAGCCTCGAGCTCTCGAATCCACTTCTGACGCTTTTCCTCGGCCTTCTCCTGCTCCTGCAGCTTCCAATTCTCTCGTTCCTTGTGACGTTCGGCGCCGAAGTACAGGCCGCCGGCGACCATGGCGGCGACGGTGAAGCCCTGTGCTATGACGCGTGCTCGAAACATGCGTTGAACCTGGTTGTGGTCCCCCTTTCGCATGGCACGGTAAGCATTGGTGAAGGCAGCGACGGTTAGGAGGCATCCTAATGTTGGGTTTGAAGCCAGTGTCAGGTTGCCGCGCCGAATAGAGAAACCGAGGGTGATGACGGGGCAGGATGCGGGGCAGGCAGGCAGGTGCGAGCATACCGAGTGGCACGAGAGGCTCGCGCTTCATGCGGCCCAAGACCTTCTGGAGACCGCTTTCATTGTAAAACTCGCTGTTGAAAATCAAGGACCAGTCAGCGGTGGTGCCCGGCACGGGGTTGAGTGCAGCATCACGGCTCACTCGTTCTCGTCGAAGGACGAAGGCAATGGACGGCCGGACACGGGGCTTGTCATGATGTAACACAGCGCGATGCGGCGCAGTGGGATGTGCTGGGACCCGTTGGTGTTCAGGTGTGGTCAGGACTGAGCTGGACTGCGGAGGTTATTTCCAGCAAGTTGTTTTTCAGCAGGTTGTGCTGGGAGAGCTGTTGTAGCGTATTGGTGCGGGTGCGAGAGGGGTGGGGGGGAAGAGCTCTGCATGTGGTGGGAGAATTGATGATGCCATGGATTTCCATCGGCGGGCAAGGCCTAACTAACCTCAGGCAGTCAATCAAGTATGAGACGCGTTGTTGTGCGAGGTTTGTAGGGCGCACGGCCTACTCGGGCTTATTAGCACTGTGGCCCCACCCTATCCGAGTACATACATACAGTATATATATACTGTAGTAGGTAAGTATGGAACTTTTCAACCACCACATCCCGGCGTGCCACCACCATACTGTGTACAGCCGCGGGCAAGGGCGGCAAGTCGTTCATACCTAGGTAGGTTGAGTCACTCACTCTTGGAGCAAGACGACTCTCACATCCCCCACCCTGGGGCCTCGCTCAATTCGGTCGCTCACTCGTTTACTCGTTCACTCGCTCACTCGCTCACAGACGAGCAAGAATGCCAGCCGCCGAGCACCCAACCGCCAACGGCGTCAACGGCCATGGCAACGGCCACACTGCGAGGACACCCAGCATGACGGGCCTGTCGCTGACAGAGTACAGCGCCAACCCAGCCTCACCTGACGCCTCGTCACCGCCACCAGAGGAGAGGAACGCTCGCATCAGGAAGATCGTGCCGCCAGAGTTCATCCTTCCCAATGGTCACCCGGACTATCTGCGGCTCATCCTGACCTCTAAGGTCTACGAGGCTTGCCAGGAGACCTCGCTGGCCCCCGCGGTGAACCTCAGCAACCGCCTGGAGTGCAATGTCCTGCTCAAGCGCGAGGACGAGCACCCTGTCTTTAGCTTCAAGCTACGCGGCGCCTACAACAAGATGGCCCACCTCGAGCCCGCCCAGAGCTGGAAGGGTGTCATCTGCTGCAGTGCCGGCAACCACGCCCAGGGCGTCGCCTACTCGGCCCGCAAGCTCAAGATCCCCGCCACCATCATCATGCCCGAGGGCACTCCGAGCATCAAACACCTCAACGTCTCCCGCATGGGTGGCCACGTCGTCTTGCACGGCTCCGACTTCGACGCCGCCAAGGACGAGTGTGCTCGGAGGGAACAACAAGACGGCCTCATCAACATCCCTCCTTTTGACGACCCCTATGTCATCGCCGGCCAGGGCACCATCGGCATGGAGCTGCTCCGCCAGACGAACCTGCAGAAGCTCGAGGCCATCTTCTGCTGCGTCGGCGGCGGCGGCCTTCTGGCCGGCGTCGGCGTCTACGTCAAGCGCATCGCCCCTCACGTCAAGGTCATCGGCGTCGAGACGCATGACGCCGACGCCCTGTCGCGGTCGCTCGCCAAGGCTGAGCGGGTTGTGCTCGACCAGGTCGGCCTGTTTGCAGACGGCGCCGCTGTCAAGCAGGTTGGCGAGGAGACCTTCCGCATCTGCCAGGAGGTCGTCGATGAGGTCGTCCTGGTCTCCACAGACGAGACTTGCGCCGCCATCAAGGACGTCTTCGAGGACACGCGCTCTATTGTCGAGCCCGCCGGTGCTCTTGCTGTGGCCGGCTTGAAGAAATGGGTCGCCTCCCACCCCTCGAGCGACCCGGCCCGGTCGCTTGTCGCCGTCACCAGCGGTGCAAACATGAATTTCGACCGCCTCCGCTTTGTAGCCGAGCGAGCTGATGTCGGCGCGGGCAAGGAGGTTTTGCTGGCCTGCCACATTCCCGAGAAGCCAAGGTCATTCGCCAAGCTCATCAGTGCCATCCTTCCCCATGCCGTCACCGAGTTCAGCTACCGCTACGCTGCGTCCTCGGGCGCCAACGTGCTGCTCGGCCTGAGCCTGACAGCGCCGGCATTTCAGCGGACACAGGAGCTGCAGGGCCTCTTGCACCGCATCGACTCGATCAGCAGCCAAGAGAATGGCCGGTTTTCCGTCACCGACCTCTCCGGGGACGAGCTTGCCAAGAGCCACATTCGGTACTTGGTTGGTGGCATCTCCAACGTGCCCGACGAGCGCCTGTACATGTTCAATTTCCCAGAAAGACCAGGAGCCCTCGACAAGTTCCTGAACACCCTGCAACCCAAACATAACATCAGCCTCTTCCAGTACCGCAACTCCGGTGGGGACATTGCCAAAATCCTGGCTGGCATTCTCTGCCCTGACCAGGAGGTCGGGGAACTCGACAAATTCCTCAAGGAGATAGGCTACCCCTGGGTCGACTGCACCGACTCCCCGGTCTTCAAAACCTTTCTGCGCGGCTGATCCGGTACTTGTCATACCGTCTTTTGTGACCACGCGGTACGTACTGGAACTATGCTGCAAGACTCTCTGTCAACCAACGCAGGCGCCAATGCATGGGTCCCATATTCTGGAGCCACAATGGGATACGATGCCCTGGGGGAACCAGCACAATAACGCATTATCACATACATGTTTCAGTTGGAAAATCACGAGGTGGTGGCCGATCCTGGTTGAGGGTCGGTAAAGCAGGCATTGGAGGTCAATGGCCACTTCCGTACCAGTCCGCTGTTGATCCCCGGGATCGATCCATTATTGTACGTAGCAAGACAGGTCTACGTTGGCTCGTGTGACACAACATGCGTACAACGTGTCCCCTAAGGCTACCGTAACATGTTGAGACTAGTGTGTTGGATCGGACAGAGTGATCTGTTTGAGTTCTGAGAGCCGGTGGGGCATGTGACCAGATGGGTCTCGGCGAAGGGAACACTCTTGGATTCTTCACCACAACCGGTCGTCAAAAAAAGATCATTACCCGGGTAAGAATAGCCACGTGCAGAGACGTGGTTGAACAGGGTGCCCGTTGCTTTCGGATCATGGTTCCTTTGGTTCTATCAGATACCCGTCCTGCCTGGAGAGCGCGCGTTTGCCTGGAGTGCTCCGTACATGTGTAATCCACCCTAGAACCAGGTCTGCCGCATACCCAGGCAGATAAAGAGGTCGCTGGACAATCAAATGCTCGCTGACAGAGTCCCGCCCAGCTGCCCTCTCAGTGATCGGTCATTCACTGCCACCTGCCCATTTTTCCCGGACGGTACCGGAAATGGCCCATTCTCTGCCAATGGAAAGAAAGCTTGGTGTTCCGTCATCGTTCCAGGAAAACCGTTGCGCCCTGACGGTGCGATAATTGTCCTGCAGGTTAGGCGTTCGTTGGAGAAAAACCTTGGTTGATTTGTCAGCCTCGCGCCCAGCACCCTCGCTTGAGCCAAAGACGGTCGTCGACCGGGGACAACTGGTGTCACGGCACACAGTCCAAGTACAGCTGATAGTGCAGCATACGCTGCCAGGTGGGGGCAGCTCAACCCTCATCCCGAGGCCGTGAACGAGGGGATATCCACCACGAGAGCCAGTGCGAGGGACATAAGGGTGCCGGTAGTAGCTTACAGCTGTTGGCTCAGCCGTAGTCATGGCATGATACTACCGATCGAGTTAATCGGATCAATTCGCGTCCCCAGGGAATATATGCGGAATGCTGGGTCCGACGAAACTAATTGAAGACATGGCCGCCTAGAAGGCCACGAAGGACCCCCAGGACGGCGTGGGATGGCAGCTAGAGGCTTAGCAACGTACCACGATGAAATCATCCGAACCATCAGGCCTCGTCGTGAAGCTTGCATGGCCAGTCCCGAACACAGAAGCTCTTGTGTTCTGGAAGAAAACACACCCGTCCTGGTGTTTACCCGAGCCGCCGAGTAAACCACAAAGTTCTGGCCCGTGGCGGGGTTGGTAAGTTGTTGGGGGCCCTCGTTTGTAGCAAGTCTCGTGTCTGGTCTCCCGTAAGGGACACGCTCCCAAAGTTCATTTGGAGTTGAGTATATATATATGCCTGTCGGTCAGGTTTGTGTTGACAGTCCACGGGTTACTCATGCGCGTGATGCAGAGGTTTGCAGGCCACGCCGAAGTCTGCTCTTGCCAGCACGAGTAGCCGAGGGTGACCGAAGCCCAGATGCGAAAAGCACTTACGCAGTTGATGGGGCAAGCAGCGTCTTGTAAAGGGGGTGGGTTATCAAAATCAGGCGTGGCCGAGAAGATTACATACCACCTTCCAGATATGTAATAATTGAGCAACCCAGAGATCAGTGGACCACAGCTGGCCAGCGTCCTGGCCCCGGGGCCCTGGGCTGAAGACAACCCTCGTCTCTTGGTGGTCCCAATTGTCGGTCAAGGCTTTGGACCGCCGGAGTGTGATGTTGTCGTTGGTGCTATATGTGAACAGGTACCACTCTTCGTCGTTGGAGGATTAGCTCGTAGCTTGCCTCTCAGACGGTGTGTCTGTCTCTGTATATATATATTGCACACATTGTACACCCATATCCACACAACTCACAGAAAGCACAGACAAGCCACTTACTGTAGGGGTCGCCCACATTTGCGGTCAATATAGGGTTGCTGTATGTTGTGTTTGTCTGGGGCAACGCGCCATGCGCCATGCACCATTCGGCAGCAAAGTCATACGGCGCGCAGCCGAGAGCCATTAACGAGGCTATCGCCACTGTGAAAGAGAGGGAGGACTCATAAGTACGGTAGTGTTGGTGCCCACCGAGACCGGGTCCCAGCTCTGGGTTCCAGCCTTGTTTGGATCAAAGGACTAGGCCCGCACCAGCCACAGGACGGTGAATGCCAGTAGCACGAGGAAAGGCATCATGCGCTTGCTGTCCGGGTCTCGTGCTGGCTGAAGGCGCGAGGAAGGACACAAGAGACAGGAGACAGGACACAAGAGACAGGAGACAGGAGACAGGGACGTTGAAGCAAGACCCGAGCTTTGAATATGCAAAACAGGCACCACCGCAGGGTCATCACTTCGGCTGCGAGGCACATGTTGGTGACCTACCTATTCCCAATCCTCAACCAACCTGGAGCACTCGAATGAATCTGCCCACGACGTTGATGAGGAGCGCAGGCCCCAGCGCAGGCAAGCCGGCAGACCGCGGCGGTTAGGCGGTTCACCCCCACATCCTCCACCACATTGCACGGCGGGTTCACCAGCTGGTTGGTGTGGGGTAGAGGTGCCGCCAGCTGGCAAGGACTGCCCGACCAGCTCCTTGTTTTTTCCCCTTCAATGGCCCGTGCACCTAGGGCCCACACGCAAGTTCGAGCAATTTTTTTTCCATTGCCGACTTTCTTTTTGGTTTGCAGGCGCCTACCCACACCACCATGCCCTGACAGCCTAACCGTCTGCCTTGATTCCGTCGTCAATTTCCTCCACCCTCACCATCACTCTCGCCCCCCGGTTCGACCTCGACGCCGGACGGATCTCCCGACAACCACAGCGTTCCCCCCCCCCCCCAACCAGAACACACACACACACACAAACACACAAAAGCACACACACCTACATCAAAACCATGGCTGACCGAGGTGGTGCCCGTGGTGGTGGTTTCGGCGACCGTGGTCGCGGCGATCGTGGACGTGGACGCGGTCGTGGACGTGGACGCCGCGGCGGCAAGAGCGAGGAGAAGGAGTGGCAGCCAGTCACCAAGCTGGGCCGTCTGGTAAAGGCCGGCAAGATCAAGAGCATGGAGGAGATCTACCTGCACTCCCTGCCCATCAAGGAGTACCAGATCGTCGACTTCTTCCTGCCCAAGCTCAAGGACGAGGTCATGAAGGTACGCCCGAGCAACCTCGCCCTTGTTCCTGCCCGATGCATCCATCCCCCACGAGAGCCCTTTTCCTGCGGGAGGCTCCTGCTTGGGGTGTTCGTTGGATGACCTCGCCGGCCGCACAGAGAGTCCCAAAGCACCGACTGCAGAGAGCTAACCGTCCTTCCCCCCCACACAGATCAAGCCCGTCCAGAAGCAGACCCGCGCCGGTCAGCGAACCCGATTCAAGGCCATCGTCATCATTGGCGACTCCGAGGGCCACGTCGGCCTGGGCATCAAGACTTCCAAGGAGGTCGCCACCGCCATCCGTGCCGCCATCATCATCGCCAAGCTGAGCGTCATCCCCGTGCGACGAGGCTACTGGGGTGCCAACCTTGGTCAACCCCACTCCATTCCCGTCAAGGAATCTGGAAAGTGCGGCTCCGTCACCGTCCGTGTGAGTAACTGCTCCCGCCTGAGGGCCATGCACTGGCACAGGCGATCCGCTGTGTGCCCCGCTGGTGTCCCCCCGGTCCTCCGGTCCCCAGGTGCCCATGCGTTTGCTAATCCTCCCACCTAAAGCTTATCCCTGCGCCCCGCGGTACTTCCCTTGTCGCCTCCCCGGCCGTCAAGCGTCTGCTGCAGCTTGCTGGTATCGAGGACGCCTACACGTCATCCTCTGGCTCGACCAAGACGCTCGAGAACACCCTGAAGGCTACGTTCGCCGCCATCTCCAACACCTACGGCTTCCTGACCCCCAACTTGTGGACGGAGACGAAGCTCATCAGGAGCCCCCTGGAGGAATTTGCGGATACCCTGCGGTCGGACAAGAGATACTAGTTGTGATGAGTTGTCCATGGATTGGAGTCTGATAGATTGCGTGGTGGCTCGGACTTGTTGCGGCACTTAGTTGAGAAGAAGGAAAGGGAGGATGTTGGCTCGACAAAAATCATCAACTTTAAACTGCAACCTGCGCCCTCTACCATCCTGCCGTCTCCGCCCGCCCCAATGCCAGTATGCCAATGACCAAAGGTGCAAGTCTGGCCGTCGGCAATGTCTCTCTGGTTGGGAGAGTAAGCCAGGCTGCAGTACCGGTGATGTTTTATGGGTCTCAGGTTATCATGGCTTCCCGTCTGTGAACCAGAACCCGCTCTCACGCAGCTGCCCGTAGCGTACCGTGGGTGCTGGCACTGCGCGCCATGGAGCGCGTCATGAGTTCACGCGCCCGACGACAACGGCGAGAATACTTTGGCACACGTGCGCATCTACCTACTTAGTAGATAGCCCTCAAGTGCCAGTTTCCATCGTCCTTCCCCGGTACAAGTGTACCTGGTCATTACCCGGGTAGGCTCCAAGCAGCAGGACGTACCTGCCTTCCTAGACAGGTTCTCGGCCCTCAACCCCGCTACAGCCCTGAGCAGGCGTTGGGCGTTGCCTCGTCACTTCTGAATTTGGACACAAGCGGACAGGACGGGAGGAGCCAAGCACTGGAGGGCAGTTGCAGTGCCCATGGGCAGGAGCGGGCGGGATATCCCAATTCCCTCCCCCCCCCCCCACCTCTCCCGGTTTCTCGGCTCTTCTCTGCCTTGTTCTCAGTCCCTCGTCACCTTGCTCTACACCAGTAGACCATCGTCAACTCTATCGTGCAGCGCCGTGGTATCAACACTCCCTTTTTGGACCTGGATTTTGGAACCACCGGTTTTGGCAGTCCGTCTTTTATCCTTGCGTCGTTGCTCCTCGCGTCTCTCCATCCCCGCCACGCCACCAACCAACCTTATGCGCTTGGCTGAATCCGCCAACATACGCCCCAAGATGCTGCTACCGTCTGCTCATTTCTCACGCCCCCTGGCAATAGCTGTTCTCGTCTGCTTGGCCTTTCTCTGCCTCGTCTACTCCCGTGAACGCCTTCACCGTCAGGGCCCCCGGATCTACTCATCTCTTGCCCTGGCTCAGCCGCCCGGAGAGGTTGTTTTCGTGACCAAACGCACTTGGGAGTCTGAACGAGGCCATTTCGCCATGGGGACTCCGGAAGAGAGTGCCCAAAATGAAGGCGAGCTTGCTGAGATCGTGACCGAGACCGTGGTCTTGACAGGCGACAGCGACGAGAGGCTCGGTATTCCTGGGCTGGGCAACCCTCTGCCTCCTCTTGGTGCATCATCCGTGGTCGGTGCAAGTGCTGCCGCGGCCCCGCTGCCAGGTCTTCCCACACCACCAATCGCTTCCGCCGACCTCTTCAGCTCGGTCGTTTCAATACTTGCTGGTGCCCCGACCGTGGCCCCTGCCAGTCCCGGCGAAACCAGTGGGGCCCTGGGAGGACTACTGAGCGTCTTGTCGCAGGTCAACAACCCCTTGTCGGCTGCCACCACCGTGACGGGGCTTCCGACTGTTCCTTCTGGATCCGCAGGGCTTGTTCCGGCCGTCGACATACTGGGTGGTGTCGCAGCAGCCCTTGACCATGTCCTCGGATCATCGTCAGACGGTGGCAGCCTTGGTGGTGGACTTCTGGGCCAACTCTCTGCTAACATTATCGCCCCCTTTGCATCGATTGCTGCTGATCCAGTCTCCGTCCTTGCCAACCCCAGCGCCGCCCTCGATGATCTCCAAGGCCAGGTCTCCTCGTTTCTGGGCTGCCTGCCATCCGCGGTAGCTGTCGGCGTGCAAATCGCAAGTAATGTCGGGGGGCAGATCGCGGATGCTCTCGATGCCACGACAGAGGTCTTGGAAAGTGTTCCAGATGTTGCCGCCGGCGTGGCCGATCAGGTCGGTCTCTTGCTATACGCCGCTCCTGATCTTGCCACCGGCCTTCCTGCTGCCGCCCTCTCTGCAGTCAACCAGCTCGGGTCCATCCTGGACGCCGACCTGGACCTTGTTGGGGACCCCACGGGAACACTCAGTGCCCTAAGGAAGGACCTGTCTTCGGCGGTCAACGCTAGGCCTGAAGTGACATCTCTGGCTGCAGCAGTCGGGGCTCACGTGCTTGACGTTCTTCCGCCTGTGCTCCAAGGCCCTGTACAAGGAGTGTTGTCAAGTCTCCAAAGCGACGTTAGCGGGCCTCTTTGCCAAGTATCCGATGTTGTGGGCGGAACAGCCATCATTTTCAATGTTCCATGCGGCTCAGTCAACCCAGTGACCTCAGACCTTGGAGCAATGACACCCGCGACGGCACCCGCAACGGCCTCGGCCACCATCACAGTGGGGGCGACCTCGCCTTTCAGCCCCACATCCGCCTCTGGCTCACGTCCGCCCCTCACTTCCATTTTGTCGTCTCTAGTATCGTCGTTGACATCTGCCGGGATAACCGACACCAACGGTGTCGACCCTGCTATGGTTCCTGCGTTGTCCGGTTTGTCGTCGCTGTTTAGTCAGATATCCGGGCTTTCCCTGGATGCCACGGCAACCCCCTTGACTCTTCCTTCGCCGCCAACAGGTAAGATCATTGATGCTTACCCATTTCAGGCCAGTCCTGAGGCTGACCTGATGTAGTGCCGCCACTACCAAGTACCTCGTCTGACCAAGTTGCCAAGACTACCATTTACCACGTTCAAACCATCACGGCTTTGATCACGTCAACGGAGGTACACGTCAGTACTGTGACCCGTTTTGCCGCTGGCCCATCGTCTGGCGACCTGGACGGGTCATCGCCAGCGTCTTCACCGGCCAATGCCGGTCTTGCTCCTTCTGTGCCTGGGACCGATATTGAGGGACCCTGCCCAGGCCGTGGCTATACATGTGATGATTGCCTCGGCGGATGGTTCTGTCCTCCAGTGCAAACTCCTGCGTGGCCGGCCCCTTGCGGGTACGGTTGGCCTTGCTACCAGTGCGAGAGCGGGTGGTTCTGCGTGCCACCCAAGGACACCGCTGCTCCGACGCTATCTGCGAATGCCCCGGCCTCATCTGTTGTGTTGCCCACGCCTCAACCAGCAACTAAGCGATACCAATACGCTGGTTGCTATGCCGATGACTCCACCAGGGTGTTGAGTAAGGCTGAGGCACTGGATGTTCTCGGAGGGATGACCAACGAAGCATGTATCGAATCCTCTCAGAGACGAGGGTTTTCTCTGACTGGAACCGGAGACGAGCCTCCCACTGCGACCGGCGAAGAACTCGGTCCCAATTCTTCAGACTTTGCACTTGGACTAGGCGATTCTATGCCAGGCAATAAATCAACAATGGCCCACTCTCACAGGGGTAATACGGATGAACGACGTACGGAGCGCGGGGGAAAGGAATCACTTGATCCCGTGCCCCGAATGGCGATGAGTACAAAGAAGAGGGGCCGGGATTCCCGAGGCAAGGCTCGTTGGTCGTGATGGGAGTGGCTGCTCGAGCCGGAGCCCGGAACACTGCAGTTGTGTTGACACACGTGGGATACCATGAATGCAGCCATGGCTCTGCAATGCACCTTGGCCGACATATAATCACTGTTGCCCTGGATTCACAAATTAGCACATACAACTTGTGCCATTGCTAATTCAACGCAGGGGTTTGAAGAAACCTGGGCACCACTATTAAGGAAATAAAATAGACAAAGCATGGGAGAGATGGGAGATTGACTTATACGCACGCAAACATTTGACACTTTGCTTGGGAGATCCATTCATACTAGGGTTAGACATCGTTTCGGGAAAGGGATGCTGACTTTTGTTGTGATTGACACATGTTAGTTACCCTGGGAGGGACCGGAGCCGCTGACGACTTGAGGATACAGGCCACATTTTGCTTGTCAAACAAGACAGCCATAAAAAAAACCCAAAAAAAACCTCAAGCAATTAGTTTACACAAGTCGCGGATGCTGAAGTGGCCGCCATGGGTGATGATTCCAAGTGATGCAGCCCACTTGAGCAGCCACGACACCACAACACCATTCCAAGGAGTTGTAAACCCCTAGTAACCTGCCAAGATGCGAGAACTTTTGGTTAGTTATATAATGGGATCGTATGTGGCCGGGAGCCGCTACCTGAAGTCGTGTGATGGGAGAGAGCGCACTATCGAGGCTGAGGATCTTTTGGCAACTTTGCTACTGTAATAAATATCGTGCCGGCAAGGCTTGCACGCCAAAATCGCACAGCCGTAGCCCGTCAGAAATGTCGTGTCATATAGTACCATGGGGGTCGGCTGCCGGCCTCATAGTACGAGGTTGGGCGAGTTCTGCATTGTGAGACGTTCGCGAGCACAAAAAGCAGCCACATGTGCGCCCAAACCAAACAGCAGCCTCAAGTGGGATTTCGAGTAGGATTCGAACATGGCAGGCACACTTGCGCAGGAAAGGGTAGCTGGGGAAGGAAGCCGAAGACTTGGAAAGGGGTTCACTCCAGGAAGCTCAAACTGGACGAGTTGAAATGGACTGACTGTATTGAAGGTCACATATGTAAGGTTATAGAGAGAGACTGACGCCCTAGTAGACTTTGGCCATTCAGGGTCAATCAACACAGTCTACTTGATATAGATACATGGTGGGGTGCGTCGTCAATATATCCCCAATAGAAGCCCTCATACAGGACCACACCAAGACCCTGGTGTAGCCTAGCTCTGCCCCGACGTGAGGTACAAGTGATCGCGACGGAATCCCCACCGGCTGCCGGCAAGGACTTATCATTAATAAGCAAGTAGGGTGTGTCATAAAGTGATGGGTATTCTGCTCGGAAAGCAACCCTGACAAAGGAAACTCGGAGACGGGGAATGCCTATGCGACAACACTGGCGCTGCGCTTCTCAAACGGTGTGCGACGCCTGCTTGGACAAGCGGTTCTCACGGCCCTTCTCGCTCCACGGGAAGTGGAAGACGGGTATGAGGATGAATGAGTTACTAGGTGAGTTGGCGCAGTGTCAGTGACGGGGTGGCGCCCACTGGGAAGTTGGGGTGGGTGGGGGGGGGGGAAGGCCCGGGAGATCTGGGGATGCTTAGCACCTACCTCGAGTCTGCCATACCGGCAAAGGCATTGTACCAGGCCAAGAAGGCAGCCAGCATACCAAAAACGCCGCCGGCCTTTTGCAGGCCCAGGGCCACAGTGGCGGCGCCATTATCCTTTGCAAACTCTGAGCAGAAGAGGAAAAGGAAGGCGAGGTCGAGGGTGAAGAAGAGGCCGAAGAACATGATGGTGGAGCGCAGGGTGCACAACAGCAGGATGGTGGTGAAGATGAACCAGCCGGCCAGAAAGAAGCCAATGGCGCTGGCCTCTGTGTTTGACTCCTTATAGGCATCTGCCACCTGGAGGGAGGGCGTGAGGATGAGGGCGTACGAGATCCAGAATCCACCGTAGGACGAGAGGGCGGTGGCACCAAAGGTGTTCCCTATGGCCATCTCCCTGTGGGGGGGGAGGGTAGGCACAACATGGGTCAGCCAGGAGGAAGGAGGGCAAGAGACAGGCCGACTGGGGGGGGGGGGACTGAGGGACTGGAGACTCACCACATACCGGCCAGGAGCTGCACGAGCCCGCCATAGCCGAATGCCAGGGTGGCGACAATGTTGGGTTCAGTCACACCGCGGGTCTGGAGGTTGATGGCGGAGAGGACAAAGGTGGTCAGGGCGAAGGCGCTGAGGCCGAGAGGGGCCGGGTTGGCGATCTTGCGGTTCTCGATGGCCTTGTACAGACCGGGCTGAAACTCACCACCAAAGGCAGGGAGGCGAGTATCGTTGCCGCTGTGGGCGTGGGCGAGGGGGTTCCCATAGTTGTTGTAGCGCTGGGTGGGCTGGGCATTGTGGTGGTTGGCACCGTTGGTGTCAGTACCCGAGGTGTGGGGGACGTCCTTTTCGATGTTTGCGTCCGTCATCTTGACCGCGACGCGCCTCTTTCTACCTCCTTACAAGGCTGGTCCTGACTGACCTTTTGGCTCGGGGCTGCAAACAACAAGAGGTAGAGAAGGAGGGAGAGAGAGAAAGATCAGAGCAGTAGGCAACAACAACGGCAGGGATTGGTAGGTGGTGAGATGACTATGACTGGCTGCTGAGGCAGGAGAAGGGCAGAGAAGGAATCCAAGAGGGCCAGCGTGGGGAGACACGGGGAGATGGGGAGATGGGGAGATGGGGAAACGGGGGAGATGGGGAGAGCAGGGCCTGCCTGATATAGGTGGAGTCTCAACCCCAGGCAAACGGAGATGGGGTTTTTTTTTCTTTCCTTTTCTTCCCAAAGGGCATGTGTATTACTGTCTAGTTACCCAGGAAGGTGCAGAGCTGGGGCAAATCGGGCAGGCGGGTGGGCGGGCAGAGACTACACGAGGGGGATGCTGGATGGAGGCTAGTAGGTCTAGTCCGGGAATAATAGTGACAGGGACTGTGTTGTGTGTGTGTGTGTGTGTGTGTGTGTGTGTGTGTGTGTGTGTGTGTAATTTTCAAGGGGCTAGAATGGGGTTGGGGGTAGGATCAAGCAGGCAGGGTGGGTGAAGGTGCTGCTGATTGATGCTGATGATGATGGCTTGTTGGTGCTGGTTCTGGTGCTGCTATACGTACTTACCTAGGTAGGTATGATGATGTATAGAGTGGGGCACCTTGGTCTGGGGGAAGTGACGGTCTGGAGGCCAAGCACATACCTCGTCAGGCTCGTGTGGTAGAAGGTTGTTGGTGGTTGCACATGTGTGGGGTGGACCTTAGAAAGAGCAGGTGGGTCGGTGCATGTGTGTACCTGCCATGTACACACACCATGTGCATACATACCCCATGCACCCTGGACCTTGGACCCTGGACCTGCATCAATGAGCCAGTGGGCTGGGCCAGTGGGCTGGGCCATGCTTGTTGGTTGCTTGGGTGACATCGGGGTGGCATTGGGGTTGCAATTGACTTTGCACCAAGACGGTATCTTGCGCCCCGGCCGCCACCAAGCTTCAAGCCTCAAGCCTCAATGCTTCTTCTCGTTGTGCTTACCTAGCTGCCTAGGTATCCATCGGCTGCCAAGCTGGGCGTGGGTTGCGCTCATCTGCCAATTCAGCCTGCTCCGCCCGTTCTGCCTGTCAGCTCTATGAAGACAGAGAGGGAGGGCAGGGGTGGGGGGCGAAACCGGGGAATCTGGGGTAGGTAGTAGTGTAGGTAGTAGTGTACCTAGGTAGGTACTCCCTCCCATCAAGTGGTGCCCTAAGCCTCTAGCTCTCGAGTCCCGGACGAACGGTCTGACATGCCATTTGTCCTCCACCACCACCACCACCCCAGCAACCCCGAGCTTGCCGGCCAGCTGACCGTCGTGTGGTGTTGTGATATTTCCACCGCCCCTTCCGGCCCTATCCCAACAGACTTCAGGAAGTATGCAGGGCACACGTGGAGGTCTGGTTGAGGACCAGAGGTCAATCTCGTTTCATAAGATGCCATTGCCCACATCCTTGCCCAAACCCTTGCGTGGCCACTGCTACCCTGTCAGGAAATGAAGAGACTACCTAGGTTCCTGGGTTCTGTTGCCTCTGCCCAGGTGTGCCAAGTTATGTGGCCGTGCCGCCCAGGCTGCCGGGCTGCCGGGCTGCCGGGCTGCCGGGCTGCCGGGCTGCAGTGGTGTCATCCTTGCCAACGATCCCCGCTCCAACTAGCCTCTGTAGACTACCTCTGTACGTAACGGACATCTTCAGTCGCATAAAACCACGCCGCTGCCCAGGCTTGAATCCACACGTCCGTCGACAGCATATCTCGGCGCCGCCTGCCATCCTCTCTGCTGCCTCGGCGAGCACCACCCTGTTCCCCATCCTGTCCAATCCACCGATCCACCGATCCACCGATCCACCGCAATGTCCACTCCCAACGTGCAAAACCTCAAGAACCACAACGCCACCTATGCCGCCACCTTCACGCACGGTCATCTCGAGCTGCCACCGGCCAAGAAATATCTAGTCGGCAAGCCTCAGTCCATCGCCCGCCCTTATTCCCTCGCTGTCTAGTTGACAATTGTCCCAGTCACTTGCATGGACGCCCGTATCGACCCCGTTGCAGCCTTTGGCATCTCCCTGGGCGATGCCCACGTCGTCCGAAACGCCGGCGGCAGCGCAAGGGAGGCCCTACGAAGCATCGTCATCTCACAGCAGTTGCTCGGCACCTGGGAGATCATCCTCATCAAGCATACGGGCTGTGGCATGCTGACCTTTGCCAACAAGGATGCCCATGGCCTCGTTGCACAGAGACTGGGTGCCGCTGCCGCTGCCGAGATTGCGACACTGGACTTTTTAGCATTCACAAGCCTGCATGACGCCGTACATGAGGACATTGACTTCCTCAAGCGACAGTCAGCCGTCCCAAAGGATGTCAATATCACAGGCTGGGTATACCAAGTCGAGACGGGCAAGGCCACACAGGTTGTCTGATGCAAGGCATCAGCCCACTGTGCTGTCTTTTTTAAGAGAGCATCACCAGGCCTTCCTAGGTGACTGCGTGTGCCTTATGTGACTTCAGGGCTTCCAAGGTAGTCAATGTAATGGTGTTGGGGCTGAAAATCCTTTCTACTTGCAACTAAGGATCAGCACACCTGTGACTGATTTTGTCCTTGCAAACAACAAACTCCAGTAAATAAACTATATGGTAGACCTGGACAGTGGCCTTCATTTTTGCTACATCTCTCCCCTTACCTAGAAGGGACCAGAGTGACAAAAAGACAACTATTGTTTGTCTTTGTAAGATTAACTAGGGTTTAACATAGAGCACTTAGCCCTAAGTTACCTATTACTAGAATTAAACTAGTTACTCTTGTCCCTATTATTTATTACTAGTAGTATACTCTACTAGTAAGCTTAATAACTAAGGGTTAAATAGTTTCAATAAGTATTTATAGTATAAATTCAAATTCTATATAAACTTACACTTAATAATATATTATATAGATAATTATATTACCTTATATAATTATTACTTAAATATACTTAAATAAGTTACAACTTTTCTAAAAATAAATATTATCTAGATTTTCTTTATTTTAAAAAATAAAAATATTATATAAAAAAATTTAAACTTAACTTATAAAGATTTAATTTAATTTAATTTACTTAAAATATAAGAAAATTATATAATTTAGTAAATCTATAATATATATATTATAAATTTTTTGAAAAAAAATTTGAAATTATTATTATTATTATTATTATTATTATTATTATTATTATTATTAT
>MAVT02001054.1:0-17261 GCA_001702395.2 Diaporthe helianthi | reverse complement strand
AAATAAATAAATAAATAAATAAATAAATAAATAAATAAATAAATAAATAAATAAAGGTTAGACCCCGGGTACTTAAATTATCTCTAGTTCCCTAAGGTAAGCAAGTACTGCGTTCGTGGACGGAACAGCGGTGTGAGACTATTTGACGCAAAAAACCCGATGGGCCAGTGTACTAGGGTAATTGTGACGGTCAGGATCTTGGTGCTCCCCGTAATATTTGCTGCTGCGGGGAGGCATGGGTAATATGCATAATGAGGTGATCTGCAAGCAGACCCTGGAGACTGGACTGTTGTACTGCAATCTCGTTTTGTATGCTTGAGCTTGGTATGTGTCGACTTGGGTTGAACGCTGAGTCAGTCCAAATGTTATATAATGTCCAGGATTTTCAGTGCTCCCTTCCGCACTTAAATGCTGAATTTTAACTTCTCGTACCAATCTTCCATTTCGTTTTAGCTCTCAGCCTGGGCATCTCGCTATCGTTCATTCGAACAGCGCTAGGTCTCGCCATGTCGGCGAGCAAGCGTCCCAGAGCCACAAACAGTTTAGCTTGTGAGCGGTGCCGGGCACAGAAGTTGCGATGCAACTGGCCAACCGCTGCGGGCCTAATAACTGGGTCATGCGAGCGATGCAGCCGCAAAGGAGTCGAATGCGAAAAGAACCAATCACGCCGAGTCGGACGCCCCCCGCGATCCCAAGCAGGCAGGGCACGATCAGCCTCGATTCATGTCGTTGATCTTCATGGGAAGTCATTGATGTCGCCCGCGCTTTGGCAAGAACCTTCTGATGAACGAGTTCCATGGGAAGAGAGTCAAACAGGACTCTCTGCAATCGATCCAGCAATTGTAGGCTCAATCATTGAATGCATATGCTCATCTAGGGCCGGTGTCTACATCAGATGCTGATTTACATAGATTGCTTCCAGCTTAGAAAGCCCGCTACTGCTGGGAGATCTGACACAAGACGGAGAACTGCCGAACTTATTCTCGTCTGAAACCCCTATGGATTGGATGACATGGGGCTCGGCTGGCTCGAATTCTGCCAACTCCATGTCTGCACAGAGCAACTCAGAGGAGTCATTGGAGTACTCAACTGACAACTCCGAGACTCTCTTGAAATATCAAGAAGCATTAGTCGAAGACCAGCGAGATGTCATAGCGCGGGAAAGCTCACACAACGCCGCTCTAACATGCGAGGTGGCCAACCTCGTGTCTTGTCTTTTCGAGCTGGTCCCGCCAGATCCTGCCCATCAGGCCGAGACGTCTTCCGGTGTGAAGGGAACAGCTCCGACAGCAAGGCCGGCCGAGAAAATACGAACACTTCTTCAAGCCACCCAGAAATTGAGCGGCGTTTTTGCGAAGTTGCCCTCCCAATCAGGAATTTTGGAAACCGACAGCTCTGGATGTGAATCAGCCCCGATGAGCCTTGACGGTCCGACGAAGCTCCTCTTGTTATCGTCATATGCCAAAATCTTCCAGGGCTTTCGCCAGATCTTTACCACTATTTATTACAGTATACGAAGGGCAGAGAACATTAAAGGGCTGCTTTACGACTTGCGCGTAGAAGACGTCATGCTCGATGGGGATGAGAATCTCAAAGTCTTAATACTGATGCAGGTCGTTACACACAAGCTCAACACACTGGGCGTGCGCCTGGGCATTCCAGAAAAGCATCAAATTAGTGTTGGACCTGGCAGTTCTTCCCAGACTATCGATCTTGACCGTACTTGCGGTCGTGAACAGAACGTGGGCCGCACAGAGCCTACCTTAGACGCTATCTTGTCCGGAAATAAAACTGACAAGTGCGTCTTTCTGGAGGAGTTCAGAGATAACAAGATCAAACGCACGGTGAGCGCCGCTGCCGCGTTTCGAGAAGAGCTTGGATTGTTGCGGGCCCAGCTTGGACATTATGACCATTGTCGGTAGTCACCACTAGAACTCTAGCGTGAATAGTGATTGGTTCTAATTGGCGAGGCTGAACTGGCGTGTTGTGAGACGCGGAAACACCGGGAAGTCCTTCGTACCCAAGAATTAGATCTGCGCCACCATCGTCTGCAAGAACTGGATCACGCTGGCCCAGTTCCAGGCATGGAACCCCTCCGTGGGCAGCACCTGACGCATATGCCTGCGTCTCGATTATCGGCCACACACCATCCCAGCCTGCACCTCCAAACTCATTGCAGACCCCAACGCCAATCCAGAACGGGATGGTGACCAACTGCAAGACCTTCCACTTTGTGCAGGACAACCAGACGTGTGGAGTCATTGCCGCTTCGTACGAGATCAGCGTCAGCGACTTTAGCGGATTCCAAGCCAGGAACTGGGCAAAGGTTGTGCCGTTTCGAAATTAGCCACCTCTATGAAACATGGCGAACTACTTAATAATATGTAGGGAGTACCTAGGTAAGCAGTGAACTACAGTATTACCCTAAGGTAGTAGGGATTCCAGATGTTAGGCAGCCGTTTTCTAAGACTAGTCTTGGCTACACATAGGATCCTCTACTTAAGTAGGTATTATAGATACTAAAGACTCTCGCTATAATCCTATGGGATTCAGGGACTAAGCTTAATCCGACTGACTAAAGGCAAGGTCAATAGACTCAAGTCTCGCCCCAGAAAGAATTCCAGGGTGCTTGTTAACTGGTGGTCCCGACAGGCCATTTGAATTAAATGCCACCACCTGCCCACTTGCAAGAAGTTCCCAGGCCTCATCCACCCCTGTAGCTAGAATGGATGGTCATGAAGCTTAAATCTAGAGCCGTAGACTCAATTCTCTCAGCGTGCAATGCGTGACAGATGAAATACAGTTGACATTGCCACCGTCCAGAGGCGTTCCGATGGAACATTTGAACACATTTGAACTTCACAATAGGTGCATGGACCCTTCTTCTGCTCCCTAATATTCTAGGCTCTTGGGCTTCTGGCGACGGCTTTTCGACCTCATAACAGTCTCTACAGGACACAATGAGGCTCCCTTCTTTCCGCCTGGGCATCGGCCTTGTCCTTGCCTGGCCGCCAGCAATCCCTAGGTACGGGCACAACAGCCGGATGCTAGCGTTCACCTGCGTCAACTGGTACGCAGGCCCTTTGTCCACGAGCCTGCTCCGAGAATCCGGCCCAAGCAGACTGAAATAGTGTCTACTCTGTAGAACATTTGAAGCAGTGTGACCATCCGACCCTTTTCACCTTAGACACCTTCATTCCAGTCGATGACTCGACAAGACAGGTCATGATTCGCACCTGCAGCAGTGGTGACGCCAAATCCTCATTTGGCAAGTCCTGGCCGCTCCCAGGTGCCGGCCCCTCCGCATACTGAGTTTGGACGGGCTGCTCGCCGGGATGCATTGGACGACGCTGAACCTGCGCCACCAGTTTGCCTTGACGCCATGAAAACCAACACGACGGCTCACATAGATGGCTCGCGTTGAGATCGGACAAGACTGTCTCGACAGCCGACATCGCGAGGAGCTAAAACGATGTACAATCACTCTTCCAAGATGGGTTGAATTGTAAGAGAATGTTGTCTATGGTCCTTGAGACGCTATCGTGGGAGTATAGTTGGTCACAATATCCAGAATGGTGGAACCGCGACCGGCTTTTTATAGGAAGCTCTTGATCGCATTGCGGTCTCATAGGTCTGTGGTGGCGACCGCAATTGTGACAATCATCTCGGTATGATCGTCGACCCTCAGGGCGACCTGGCCTGGGCCCAGAAAGCCATTCGCTCGTGGGCGGAGGCAAAGTGCGTTAAAGAGTCTGCCTCAGAAGGTTTTCAGTCCTCAGCACAGCCCGGGAGCACTGTCTCTGTTGTACGCCAATCCCCTGTGCCAGAGAGGCGCACAATTTCGACAGTCGAGCTGCGAAAGAATCCAGGCCGCCCACGGAGACTCGATTGAGTCGCTGGCGTCGGATTGTCAGACTACCACGGAGAGGTTTGAAAAGTGAAACTCTCTTGCCAAAGGCTGGGAACCGCAGCCATAGTTACCAGTGGGTCTGCTGTTCCCCTGGGCTCGAACAACGGGCACCACCCAGTCCACGACCCGAGGGGACCTGCGTGTCCTACATTATGCAGAACCCGGATACTTGCTACAGCACAGCATACAACAGTCATATGGCGTCACTCAACCAGAGCTCTACACATTCAACGAGCAGACATGGGGCTGGGGCGGCTGCGGTAGCTTGATTCTGGGCATGCGGATCTGTGTTGGCCCCGGCACTCCTCGTCTCCCTGCGCCCAACAAGGACACCGTACCGGTATGCGGACCAACTAAGCCTGACACTGGCTCTCCTGCCGCTGGGCAAGAGGTTAAGGACCTTAAGAACCCTGCCCCATCAAGGCGTGCTGCGACACATGGGGAAACTGCGGCGTGGATAGGGACATTTGTTTGCCAACCCAGTCTGAAACTGGCAATCCTGGGACCGCCGCGCCCAACACCAACGGTTGTGTTCAGAACTGCGGCATGGACATCGTAAAACACGGGCCACCGCCACCGTCGTTTATCAAGGTTGGCTACTACGAGGCCTGGAACCGCGAACGGCCGTGCTTGCACATGTAGCCTCAAGGCACACGTATATCCACTACTCGTTCGCCGACAGCACCCCTAGTTTCGGCGTTGGCCCAGGACGGTTCGTGGACGTTTTCGAGCAGTTCAAGACACTGAAAGGGCCCAAACTGCGTCGGTGCTTTAAGCGGCTGGGCATCAAACTTGTCAAATCCAAGATGCCAGCAGGCAAGACGGTATCTTTTGCTGCCCTCGCATCTTACTGGTATCTGAAACAGTTTTTTATTGAAGAAATTGCCGAGGTTGTAGACTACAGGGTGTAAATGTAAGTGGACCTTAGTGGCAGGTGCCTGTAACTCCAAACTGGTCGGTTGCTAACAATCCAAGGTTGTGATTGTTCTTCTTTCACAGGACGTATGATTTCCATGGTAAGCTATTCAACCCCAGGATACCGAGAAAGCATGCTGACCACCCCACTCAGGGCAATGGAATTACGATAACGACTGGACACAACCTGGCTGCAAAGGGAACTGCCTCCGCTCTCACGTCAACTATACCGAGACTCTCTCTGCATTGGCGCTGGTGTCTACAAAGGACGGTGTTCCTTCTCACAAGGTCATTCTTGGTGTGAGCAGCTACGGAGGGTCCTTCCAGATGACAGACCCGTCCCTCACTGGCCCTATGTGCACTTTTACAGGTCCGCAATACCTAGGTATCGGGCAGAACATGGAAAATGTACGGGCACCGGCGGATACATCAGTAACGGCGAGATTGACCAGATGATCGCGGAAAGGCGTGCAACAACCCAGTGGACAGACGATACACGTACAGACTATGTAGTCTTCGGCGGTACGCAATATCCAACCCTCTCGAGTGCCGAATCTCATCCCAATTCTTCCCCTGCGTGGACTGCTCTATTATTCAATACTCGGATCAGAAATGACATAGTATTTATCGTGCAGATACTTGGCTTGGGTACATGGACGATTCCAATAAGCAAGCACGTCCGAGGGCAATACAAGTCCATGAACTTTAGAGGTACCATCGACTAGGCTGTCGATCTCCAAGTTGATGTCGGGGGGTTAGTATAGGTACACTGCACTGAGGGCATTCTCACCACTGCTAACACATTAGTATTTCTAGCGACAACTTGAATGACAGTGTCATATATCTTGTCCCGCCGATCTACAGTGGAGTGCCGGCGCAGTGCACACCCCCGTGTCTATTTGTTCTTCCGCCCAGTGGATTGCCATCTGCGACCACCATCTCCATACCATCCTATACCAACTTTGGCAACGACTTTAAGAAGAAGTACACGGCCGGTGACCGGTGGACCATCAAGCCGCGCAAGGTCGATGGTCATTCAATGGGCACGACGTGTGGTTCGTTCAAGGGATACCAGTACGAGCACGCCTATAAGAATGGCGAGTACGGCAACTGCCCGGTCGCCGGGCTTTGTGATTACAAGAGTTATTGCGACTTTGATTCCGAGTGAATTTCAAGGGTATAAGATTACGAATATACTTATTTAAAAGTTTTCATTCTTCGTGCAGCTCTTTGGGGCTGGATTCCATTCCCCTTAACCATCGCTGGACTTCCTGATATCTACATCAGCCTGGCTCTCCAGGTTGCTAGACTGCCAACCAACCTAGGTACCTACCCTAGGGTAGGTAGGCAGGTATTACATGGCACTGACCAATGAGATAAACTATGATAGATAGACTAGGCATCTCGCAGCTGTGGGTAGTGTCAGTGACAAGACGAAAGAGGTACCTCGGCCTTGCTAAACGAGATTGGAAGGCAGCCGACCCTAGGTTGAAAGTAACAGGCCACACGTTGAATACTATACAGGTAATACTAGCTCGAGCGCCCAGAGTGTTTTCTTTCTCCTTTCTAAGTGCTAGTAGGGATTGAAAGAGTTGTAGTAAAAGAAAAGTAGCATGTTGATCTAGATCCCGTTTTTCTAGCCCTACTACGACTAAGCGCTATTCCTAAGCCTCTACTCTAGGGTACTTTCTATATTTTAAGCAGATGAACTATACTACTTATTTTTAAACAAGCTGTTATATTATTCGCCGAAATCTCCTATAGAAGGGGGGGGGGGAGTATTAAATGATAGATATAGTATATCGAGGTAATATAATGTATAGCTTTAGCTATAACTATATTCTTCCTCCGCCCTCCTTTTAATATTCCTCTATTAGGTATCTTCGCTTTATAATTCTTCCTTAAAAGCTTATAAGCTATATATAAAGACTTTAATATTTTTATATTTAGTTTTATAATTACTTCTTGAAGGAGAATATATTCCCTTATTTTCATTACTTTATTTCAATTTTAAATTTAAATGATACTTTTTTATTATTAATTATAAAAGTATAACTTAAACGAAGTATTTTATTAATATCGTCTATTTATTTTATATCTTTTTAGTAAATATTATCCGTTATAGTTTTATTAGCTAAGTTATTTTCTATTAATAAATAACTAAATAAGTACTAAGAAATTATACTTTCGCTTTTCAAAATTATATTTATTAGTAGTAATAAAAAAAAATTAGGTTTAGTTTTCTTTATAAATTTTCTTAAAATAGTATATATTTTTTTTTAAAAGTTTCTACTATATAACTACTTTCTTATTTATGAGTTCTTAGAGTATTTATAGTAATAATATTAGGTAATACTATTATTAAAAGTTTTATTCCTAAGCCTTATTTATATAATATATACCTATAGCTATATACTTATAAAGATAAGCTTTTTAATACTACATTTAGAGTTATAATAACAACTTGTATAATTACTTATATCAATATTTAACCCCTTATTAACTTTATATAAGTAGAAATATTATATAAAGTTACTTAAGAAACTCTAGGTAGATTTAAATTAAGTATTTTATTAAAGTTTTACCTTAGAGTTAGGGTTTGAGAAAGGGGTATATTACAAGAGTATATCTTTAGACTCCGAGCGGGCTAACTTATCTAACTAACTCTTAAGGTTTAACCTCTATCTAGACGCTTATATAATTCCCCTAACCCTATACAAAATATATTTATTATAGAGCCTAAAAGCTTATTTATTATTTAATATAAATCCTATAAAACTTAAATAAGGTTAATAGCGTGTATAAAAGGGTTAAACATTTATATAAATATATAAGTATTTATAAGTTTTTATTATAATTCTAACTACATTTTTAATAAACGCTATATCTCTAAGCGTTTACTAATGTAAAAAGGGACTATACGTTTTTAGGTTATCTATATATTAAGAATAATACTACTAATATACTATATCTACTAAATAAATAAAAGGTGCGCGACGTTTAATTTTAAATACGTAAATATCCGAGTTTCTAATGAAATATATCTATATCCTTTATAAGTTTTAATCGCGCGCCGTATTATAAGGTTCCCGGTAACCGTATTTAAGTTAGTTTTAGTAGAATAGTAAAACCTCGTAGTTATATAACCTTATATAGTAAAAGGCTAAAGCTATAGACCTAGTTATATAATAATGCCTAATCCTTTTATAAAAAGAAATTAAATAAAATAAAATCACGGAAAATCACGGAAAATCCCATAGGTCTCCCAAAGATTATCTTTGAATTAATAGGCGTTATAGGTTATGGATGTATACGAGTTAAAAAGGAAACTAATTAGGTGGCTCTGAATGTGTTCGTATTGATTGCCCGAGGAGCTGGGCCTAGAACAATGGATTTGCTAAACAACACCAGGCCCTTTCTTCAACGCCCATTGCAACTTCTCAACCTTCCCACCACCTAACTCCTTCCCCTCCTTTTCTTTCTACGTCCAGCTGGTAGAAGCCGAAGCCTGGCAGTGTCTGCACAGCAAACTGCGGGACATTGGCGACTGTACTAACATACTACTTAACGCAATTCGCACCACCAACTGCTCCACTACCAGAGGGGCCACAAACTGCACTAATTAACGGATATACCAATATAAATTTCATCACTCTTTCTCTACTCACACAAATATGGGCTACCGCCAGGCGAGTTGAGACAGCAGTTGCTCTCGCACTCGTAGTTGTGCAGGCACTTCTCATTATTAGCCAGTAGTGCCTGACTGATGAAGGATTAGCTGTCAATATAAATAAAAATAAGTCATACGACGGGATCGGAACTGAGAGAAAGTACAACTTAGTGGAACTAACCTAAGGGTGAGACAAGAAGCAAGACAGAGGAGAATGTTCGACAACTGCATCGTGACTGTGGACTCGGTGTTTCAAAGAAGTGAGGAACTTGAATTGCTTAGTTGCGGACAACAATGCAAGTAGCGACTGTGGGCTACGTTATATATTTTACGCCTGCATCCATTCTGGGTCATCTTTGAACGTTCATGTGCTTGTACGTGGCCCGTCACGGTGCATCCGACGGACGGCCTCACGCCCGAACGACTGTGTCTTGTAACTTAGCACACCCATCTACGCACAACCCCACCTGCCCAGGTACGCACACGAGTCATCTGCATAATCGTGATTGGAGCGGATCAGACGTATACCAACTTTACAAGAACAGTTTCAATCCCACCAATACGTGAATTACGCCACTAGTATCGGCTCACTCTTCTGCACACAAAGTTGTGTCGGACGTTTCCGTTGCTTAAGTTTCGGCTGCTGTTTGGGCTCGGGAACAGCTTCAAGTCACCGATACATCTTCTCTTTCAGAAGCTGGCGAAGACACTACCCGAGTTGTCGGTTCGTGCAGCCAGTGCCGAGAACGAGATGAACGTTCTCGCTAATATTCTTCAATGATAACATGAAAACCAAGAAGCACCGTAAAAGTCGTGTGGTGATTCTGATTGATTCTGAAATCCTCGTGTGCGTGGGTGTGTCCGCTAACTTCATATTAGAGTTACACTTTACGACCCAAGGCTTTTCATAGTAATATTTCACTTTGCTTTATAAAAGTCATTCATAGTTCGAAACCTTTATTCGGAAAAGTTATTAAATAAAAGCTTAACCCCTTCCATGGTTTCTTACCGCTAGCCTTCATCTCAAAGTAATAACGCCATGGTTTTAATTCCTAGAGACCGGGAATCTTGTAGTCATAAGTTATACGGAGACGCCGTCGTATCCTCAGTCTTGAGCTTTCTAGGGCTTGAGACTTCACGGATTCAATTCGTGGTCGTAGACATCACCGCACTAAATTGGTTCACAAGCTCATGTAGCGTAAAGTCTACAAAGGACGGAGGCTTTGTTTATCAAAGCCAATCCTTAGCTAGACCGCGCCTCTCCGCATTGCAGCCCTCTCTACCATGCTGCACACTGTAAACTAACACCCTACTTGGTGAACTTTAAGTGGTGTTGTTCTTAATCCGTAGACGGCCCGAAGACGTTCAGTCCCGTTATACAGTAGCAAGTAATTTTGTTTTTAATCCGTAGATAACCTAAAGGCGTACGGTCCCTCTATATTTTAGTAGTGAACGCTTAGAGCTTAGCGTTTATAAAAGATATTATATTAAAAAGCCTATTTCTATAGGAATACAGCTACAGCCTTATATAAAATAAATAAAGCTAGGGAGTATTACTTTTAATATTAGTATTAATTAAAATTATTACTATAAGTAGCTTAAGAGCTAATAGATAGAGAAGTAGTTATAAAGTAAAACTTTGAAAGAGGGTATTATTTAAAAGACTTTTATAAAAACATTTAACGTGCTCTACTAGTTAGCCGGATACACCACCTGCCCGGCTACTTTTGCCTTCTTAGCTAACTTTAGATATCCATAGTACCTATATAGGGCGAGATAATTAATTGAAATTGGTGCCAAGTAGTGCTAACTGGTTCTAATTGCTTATTTTCAATTAGTTTTCTTAATTTTAAGTGGTTGGGGTAGCTACAAGCTAGTTTTAAATATTAAACTTTTGGTAAGCGAGTTTATTTTTAGTATAAAACGCGTCTTTATTTTTTGCGTTAGTTTTATATTACTTTTTTTACTTAAATATTTAATACGCTAGAAATTAATACCTATAATGCTAATCTACTTAAAAAAAATAAGATTATTCTAGCTTTTTAGGCAATTGAAAAGTTTAAAAAACATTAAAAGAAACCCTTAAGTTTATGTTAAGCTACTAAGATTTTCAATATTTTATATACTATACTATTTAATAACATAAACAACTAACTACGTTGCAAAAAATTACGCGCCGAGATGTATAAACTTAACCAAATTAAAGAGCAAACGCTTATTTAATATATTATTAAGCAAAATATACGAGGATTTTTAATATAACTTTTTAATATAGAGGATATAGCTAACCTTTTGCTAGCATTATAAGATAGTAAGCCTATTAGTAAAAACTAGGCGTAATACTTTATAGATGTACAACTAACCCTAAAAACTAGATTCTCTCGACTTTATAACTACTAGAGGGCTTTTTGCGAAAATCCAGAGATTATTAGGAACTAGTTTTAGCTATTTTGCAATATAATAGCTAAGTATAGGATTACGAATAACGACTTGTATAACTTTAACGAGATAGGCTTTATAATGGGCGTTATAGCTATAGCAATAGTTGTTATACGTTTTAATTAATATAGAAAGGCTAAATTCGTTTAACCTAGAAACCGGGAATAGGCAATAGCTATTGCGTATATTAACGCAAAGGGTTAATATATTCCGCTGTTTATTATTATTTAAAGCGCTTACTACCTTATTAATTAGATAATAGAGTTTAATTTTCTACTAAGCTAAATAATTAAGCCTACTTTAAATAAGTAGATAAATAATAAAACTAGTTTTAAATAGATTTAGTACTTTAACAAATATACAATTAAGCAAACTAAGGGCAAGTATTAAATGCTTATTCTAAATAAATATAAAAGCTATATATTAGCGGAGTTTAAATAATACTATAAAAAAAACAACATTATTTTTATTAATATGCCTTTATACTTATTTTATCTACTTTAGCTATTAAATATTACATTGTTTTTACTATTAAAGCGTGAATATAGTAGTAAAATTAATATTTTCGTTTAGGCTTTAGTTAACTATATTACTAAGTCCAAGTTTTTTATTGCGTTTAAAGCAGCTTACAACAAGGTTTTTACAAAAGAAAATATAAAAGCTAGGTTTAAAGGGGCTAGTATTTCTTTATAGAACCTAAATTCTATTATTTTAAAGCTAGATATTCGCTTATAAACATTAGTATAATCCCTTTTTGTGTTACTAGCGAAATAGGAATTACAAATACCGTTAAATGCTTACCAAATTGTTTAGCAATTAAGTTTTATTAAAAGTAAGATCTTAAACTACTAGAGTAGCTTTTCTATACTAATTATTTAGGCAGTTAAAAAGTTTACGAAGGGCGCACAAGCAATAGTATATTAGATTACTCTTTTAAATAATCAAGTTTGCACCCTTAAAAAAGCTAATATTAAGCTTGCTAAGCGCTAAAGGGCTAAAAGAAGTTAGGTTTAGCTTAGAGGAGCATTTAATATTAAAGACTTTTAAGCTATAATTAAAGAAAAACAAAAGGAGAAGCGGCTAACTAGTAAAATAGCTGGTAATAGTAAGAAGGTGGTTTATGGCGAATTAATAAAATAAAGGTGTAGAAACTGCGGTAAGATTGGGCATAACGCAAAAACTTGTAAAAAAAATGTAAAAGAGGCTAGTTATTTAGATTTCAAGTAAATAATAGCCTTTTTTTTAGCGGTTTGTAGTAAATAGCCTAAATAGTTAGTTTAACTAGTGCAAATTAAGGTTAATTATGCAGGATTAAAATAGTTTATTTTAGTGGGGAAGCTAATTTTCCTACTAAAAGTTATCTACTTTCGACTAGTATTATAGGCCCGCTAATTACTTTAAATTAACTAAACTAATTAAAAATGGGTAATTAAGAGTAATTAGCACTAATTGGTGCTAATTTTAATTAATTATTTTGCTTTATATAAGTGCTATGGATATTTAAAGTTAGCTAAGAAGGCAAAAGTAGCCGGGCAGGTGGTGTGTCCGGCTAACTAGTAGACCACGTTAAGCTAAAAACTTATCCTTTTATTACTAATAAATATAACTATATAAACTTATAAAACAAAATTCATTTCAAGTTAAAGAAACTTAAAGTATTATAAGATATTAAATATTAGGTAAGCTAATACCTATAGTTTCTATTTAAGCTAAAAGCTAACGTGTAAAAAAGTTTAAATATAATTTCTTTTTAACTATAAATTAATATTTTTAAAAAAGGATATTCCTCTTTTAAAAGAAGTAAACTAATCTACTTAAATAAAAATAGAGTAATATTTAGCTTAAAGTTTGTTTCTAATACCTTTTATTTATAGTAGCGTAAGGGGGTATTTTAATGTATAACTATAATGTAATAACCTACTTAAGTAGCCCGCTAGGGTACTAGAACGGAGTTCTAGTACTGTTAGACTTTTTAGTCTCTATAGTATAGCGGTTACTGGCGGACGTTGCATTACATATAAGTAGTCGATTGAAAGATTAGTAATATAAGCTAATTAATTACAGGAATATACTTTGATTACATTTAATAGTTACTTTAATTAAAGTCTTAATATAAAATACTATTACATTAAATATATTCAAATTAATAGGACGTAACTTAATTCCTATTAAATAAACGATAGATAAGTTTATATAGGTATTATATATATAGAATGAGTAGTAGAGTATAATAGGGTAATTAAAGTTTATTTAAAGATTAAGTAGTACCTTTTTTAAATAGTTAATGAATAAATAAAACCTACGAAGTAGGTTTTCCTATTTATCTTACTTAATTAGTCTTCTTAGCTACTATATTACCTATTAACTTACTTATAACATTATAACTTCTTTTATATTATTTTTTAAGTAATACTAACTTTAAATTAATAAACCTATATTAATAAATTTATACCTTTTTATATAAGTTATAAAACTTATATTAACTTAAAACTATATAACTCTATAGTATAAAAGAAGTAAAGAATATTTATTTATTATAACATTAATTATTTACTTATTCTAAATAGTAAAAGGCTTTAAAAAGTATAAAAGTCTAAAGAACGATATTAAAAGTATTAAATAACTAAAATATAAAAATTATAAGTTTTAATATAAAAGGGGTTTAAAATTTATTTTATATAAATTTAAAATATAAAAAAATAGTTATACTTATTAGAAGTATATTACAATATATATAACTTAGCTATATAACTATAATAATATTATATTTTATATTTTATAAGTTTTTAATACTATTTTATAATAATTATAAGTTTAGTTATAATATTTATTTTTACGTATAGCTATAATAATAGTAGAAATATTCTTAACTTTAGAAAATAAGGAGATAATATTATTAAAACTAATAAGCTTTTAAACTATATTAATATAGTATAGAATAAGTAGTATATCGTTATAAAAACACTATAAGATTGATTTTTAAATACTAATATTAATAATAGTAAATTATAAAAGACAATTAAATATCGTTAGTTTATATTATATACTTTATTTAAAACCTCTTAATTAGTACCCTAATTATTTATATATTTACATTAAATACTATAAAATAGATAGTATAGTAGTATAGTATAGGCTTTGTTTACTAAGTTAGTATAAATAAGCTACTTATCTTACTTTAAAATAATTTAAATAGTTTATTTAATTTATTCTAAAGCTTTAAAGTAATTTATATAAGGTAGTAAAAAGTACTTTAATTAAATTTATAATCAACCAGTTATAAGAGTAATTTAATAATATTAGTTAAAAATATTAACAAAGTTATAATGTAATTAATAACTTTTATAGCTTTAGCTATAACTATATTTTCCTCCACTCTCCCGCTATCCCCTAACCTTATAATACGGCGCGCGATGAAAACTTATAAAGGATATAGATATATTTCATTAGAAACTCGGATATTTACGTACTTAAAATTAATCGTCGCGCACCCTTTATTTACTTAGTAAATATAGCATATTAGTATTATTACTATTAGATCCTACTTTAGATTTTAAGCTATATATAAAGACTTTAGTATTTTTATACTTATTCTTAAACTTAGTTTATAAAGCTATATTTACTAATATTACCTACTTTTATTTCTTATTTCTTTCTTTATTATTAAACTTTAAACCCATTTCTTTATCTTTTATTATCAAAGTATCAATAAGGAAAACGATATTTATATTATATATTTCTTATTCCTTAATATAGCCTTATATAATAGTCTTTTTATATTTAAATACTTAAGTAGCTTTTATATAAAAAACTACTTTATAGTTAGTAATAAATTATATTTTATCTTTCTTTAATATTATATCTTAGCTTAAATAAAACCTATTAATATTAGCTTACCTACTATATAATATCTTATAATACCTAAGGCCTTTTTACTCTACTTGTAGCTAATTTCTTTTTTAAAGATTTAAAAGGTTATATTTATTAGTAGTAGTAAAAGAAGGTTTTAGCCTTAATTTTCCATATAAGGTTTCGTTAAATATTACCTTTTTAAAATTTCTTTAAGTCCCGTTATATAATTACTTCGTTAACTATTAGCCTTTAGTTTACTTATAGTAACGATTTTATTTACTACTACTATAAGAAGAAATATTCCCTAGCTTTATTTATATAGTATAAGGTCGTCGCTGAATATTTAAATAGGCTTTTCAATACTATATCTTTTATAAACTCTAGGTCTTAAAGCGTTTAGTACTATATAGAAGAATTATATATATCTATGTTATTTATAGATTGAAAATAATACTACTAATAACTTTTATAATTACCTACTTATTAAATAAAAGCGTTGAATTAATATAAACAAAACGCTTATTATTTACATACGTATTATAATATATTACCTAGCTAGGTAAAATGTTATTTGAAGAACGAAGGTTTTCTTAACGTTATTTAATAATTAATAATATACTTACTTTCTCTTACGTTTTTAAAAAAAACTAATAACTACTTTTTTATAATCTAGGCCCTTATCTTATAAATAGCTAACTATTAATATATAATAAGAGTTTTTTTAATTAAAATAAGTATTTTAACTATATTTATTATAGTAAAGCATATAAATTTTACATAATAAACTATAAACTATAATGTTAATTTTAACTTTATTTAAATTAGTAATCTATATTTATTATAAAAGTTAGTAATATATAAACTATTTTCTCTCGACTTTTCCTACTAACCTGAAAGGCTAATTATAATTTTATATATATATAATATAATATGTTTTATTTTGAATAAATTTAGTAAGTTTTTATATAAAAATAACTTTATACTAACGTTCTAATTTCATTTTGTTACATTATCTACGTAATATACGCTATGTAAGATAAATAAGTATATTTTTAAACTATCTTTAATTGCTTTATACTATTATACTATTATATCATTAATAAACTTTATAAACGTTAAAGCTATTATAGCTAATTAGTAACCTAGTTTAAGCTAATAATGTATTAGATAAAAATAATATTTACTATATAACTTAAGTTAATTATATAAAAGAAGTATTATTAAAAAGCTACGATTACCCTACTTAAGCTTCTACCTTTACTATTTAATATATATTTTAAATCTCCATCTTTTATAAAACTACTTCAAAGTAATTAAGTAAACTACTTATAAAATAACATTAGATTAAGTAATTTAATTGTTTGATTTATATATATACCTCTAGTAGCTTTATAGTAATTAAAGTTAAATTAAATAAATAGTTTAAGTAAATACTCTAATATTTATTTAAGCTAGCTAATAGCTTTAAAGTAGGTATTTCAAATATAATAATATATATTTAAAGGTAGATTATAAAAGTATTTAAACTATTAGCACTCTCTTACTTATAGTGTTAAATTATATAAAGTACTTTAGAAAAAAAGGAAATAAAACGAAGTTAAATAAGCTTTAAATAAGTATATAATAAATTAAGCTATAAAATACCCTAGGGGTACTATAGTGTAATTAGTTTTACGTTTAGCTGCTCCTCGCACTAATATTATAAAGGGTGCGAGATTAATCCCTACTAGTACTACCTGTAAAAACTACTTACTAACTTAAGTTTAGCTTATCTACTAGATTTTTACTATTACTAGCTAAGTAGGTTTTCCCTTAGTATATAAGTAGGTATAGGTACTACTACCTATAGCGGAATTATAGCGTAACTTAGGGTACCTTAGCCTTACCTAGTATAAGTACCGTACAACGTAATAAGAAAGGCTCTTAGGATCTAAGCTTAGGGTAAACTTCGAGCACTTAGCCTGCGCAAAGCGCGCGCTTACGCTGCGCTTACATAGTTAGCTAACCCTGTGTAAGCTTAGTAGAGTATATTGTTAAAGGCTTATAGTCCTAAAGAATACCCTAGGTATAATAATAGTAAATAGTAATATAAACGTAATTTATAAGAAAATAGTTATTAATCTTCTAATGTTATACTAAGGAGAGAATAATAGTAACTTATAAAAAGGTTTTTAATAATTACTTTTATATTATTTAATTTTATAATTTATAAGCGAAAGAGTACTTAAGAAAGTGTTTTTAAACTAGCTATAATTTTCTTTTAATATTAATATTATCTTAAGCCTTATTTAATAAATATTTTATACTAGTATTCTTATAAACGTATTTAACCTTTTTCTGTAAATATATAAAATAGAATATATATTATTAAATAAATATAGTAAGTTTTACTGTATATAATTTGATTTTATAAACTTATAAGTTTATATATAAAGAAATATACTATTAAGCTATACTTAATTTATATATTCTAAC
>MAVT02001053.1:0-17281 GCA_001702395.2 Diaporthe helianthi | reverse complement strand
TGCTGCGGAATATAACGCTAAAGCTATATTAGCTGCTTTTTACAAGTTATTTAACCCTTTAATAAAGATTTTTATTTAAGTAAAAAACTTCTAGAAATACGCTACTAGCGCGAATATCTTCTTGGGCTTACTAACAAAAGATAGCGGAAAACTCTTTAAATTCTTTAACCAAAACGCAAATATCTTTTATAATAAGGGATTTGCTAATGTTTCTTAAAATAAATAGCTTAAGGTTTAACTCTAAGATAATTAGTAGGATATAATCCTAAAGAAATATCGCGTGTATTTAATAATAGCGAAAGATATAGAAATTATTAATAAAACGCTTAAGAAGTTTTAAAAAGCTGGAAAACTTAAACAAATAATGAAATTAGTTTTATTTTTATTCCCTATTTTTGTTGTATAGCGTACAATATCTAATGAAACTTAAAAAAAATAAATAGTTATTAATGTTTAAGGCTTTAACTATATAGTAATTCTAAACTATTATTCTATATAAAGCTAAAATAATATTTTTAGTAAAATTATAAATGCAAAATATATTATTATACTTAACGCAATAGTTTTTTTTTACTAATAGTAGCTATATTTGGAAATACAATAAATATTTATTATAATAATAGTATAAAATTAGTTTACTTTTAAATGCGCAATTATAAAATACTATAGTAGCCTAATATATATATAATAATAAATAAACTAATAACTTTTTAATATAAAAAGGAAAACTTATTTAAATAATATTATTGTTTCTATAAACAAATTACTTAATAACTATTTCTAAAACATTGGTAAAGTTTTCGCTAAACTTAAAGAAATAAATATTACAATAAGCCTAAAGAAATCCTTTTTCGCTACGCCTATAGCTATTATACTTGGGCGTTACATTAACTTCTTTAAACTATTTATAACGAAAAAGTAATTGCAAGCTATTTAAGCTTTAAAGTTTCTAAAAACTTTTAAGAATTTTAAATATTTTATTAGTTTTGCTAAATATATAAGGTATAATGTACTTTATTTTGTAATAAAAATTAAGCTTTTTAAAACTTAAAAAACTAGCCTTTTTTGGTTAAATTTCGAAAGTAAACCAAAAGGCAAAATAGCTAAGCAACGCTAGATAAACTGCATTATATTTGAAATACTTAGTAAAGCTAAAAAAGCTACTTTTAAAATAATTAAATCTAACCTTATAAGGTATACTTTAGTTATTTATTTTAACCCTAAAAAACTACTATTTATTAACTTTAACGTTTTTATTATTGGAATTAAAGCTTAAGTTTACTATATTAATAACGCAATTACTTATAAATTGCTAAAAAATAAATACATTACTATATATCCCTTACGAATAATAGTTTAAATTATCGCCTATTTAAGCTACATACTTTTAAATGCAAAGCAATAATATTAAGTAACTAAAATAAAAGTTTTTAAATATATTTAGGTTTTAAAAAAATATAGCTAATAAATAAAATTAATATAACGCTAAATAACTTTTTATACAAATTATTTTACTATCCTAAAACTCTTTAAATAACTAAATATTATTAACTTTACGGCTACTTTTATTAATAACAAGAAACTTATTTATACCCTTAAATTTATAAGCAAATTTAACGTTAATTTCCTCTATAAGCTTAATTAACAAAACATTATCCCTAACGCTTTATCTTAACTACCTTTATTAAACGTAACCCTTGTTAATACACCTAGCGGTTTTAATATTTTACTTAATAATTATAAAAAACATTAGTTATTTATTGCTAAGGAATACACTACGCTTAAAAAAATGCTTTACTATAGCAAAGTTTATATTAAAATATTACCAAACTTTTATTAACATCTTTAAAATAATTACTAAAATATTCCTCGCTAGTTATAAATTCTTAATATAATTTATAAAAATAAAGCCTTTAGCGAAAATAAAGCTGTTTTTCTATTTAAAATCTATTTTAGCCTAATTTAGAAAACTTTATTAAAATATAAAACTCTATAATTATATATTCCTTAGTTTTATATTCTTAAGATTTTAAAACTAGTATATGCAAGTAGCTACTATAAATATGCTTAACTAATAAAATTTCTTTGCCTATACTATATTAGCCAACTATACGCTAAGCTTTATAAATTTACTTATTAGTGCTTAAACTATTAGGTTTTTAACGTTTATTACTATAAAACATATAATAACTTGCAACTAATGTTTAGCCTATTATATTTATACTACTAAATTATAATAAACTTTATTTTAGACCTTTTAATTTTAAAACCAAAAAAATTTAACTATATTCTTCTTGTAGTTTGTAAATTCTCTAAAAAAATCCTTCTTATACTTAGCAAAATAACCTAAAAATCCTTAAACTAAGCTTTAACCCTATTGTAAAATCTACTTTAAAGCAACTAAGAATATCCAAAAATTATTTTTTTAAATAAAGATTTAAAATTTCTCTTAAAGGTTTAAGCTTCTATCTAAAAAATCTATAAAACAAAGCTTTTTTATATAACTATATACTATCCCTAGATAAATAATTAGTTTAAAAAAACAATTTAAATAATTAAATTAATACTATAATACTTTATCTATAAACTAAATAATTCTAAAAAATAAACAAAAACGCTTACTTGTATCCAATTTAAGTACTACAATAGTAAATCCTAGGCTTTTAAAAGCTTGCTAAACAAAATTGTAAAAAAATTTACACTAAATAATGTTTTAAACATTCTTACTAATTAACTTTCTTAATAACTTCTAAACTTACTATAAAGCTAAATTTGTATTTACAATGCACTTACTTTAACCACAATAACTATAAAAGCCTATTTTAATAAAAAGCACTTATTCCAATTCTTTAACGCTAGCTAAAAAATCTTTCTCTAATTATATAAGGGATATATTATCCTATAAAATATTAGAAATAAATATAGACTATAGTATACTAGCTTATTTAAAATAAAAGAATGTATTAACTGCTTTATTTACAAGTTTAACTTTTCTACTTTATAAAAGCTTAAATATAATATTATATCTATTGATTACTTTAAATTATACCTTATAGATTTATTTAGGCGAAATATACCCCTAATTAGCTTTATATAAGTTAAGGATTACAAGAAATAAATACTAGAGTTAAGGAGAATACTTGCCAAAATGGAAAAATATTTTGTTAATTATATAGGCCTTAGGCTAGAATTCCGCAAATAAAAAACACTAGCACAACTAGGAGATTATATATAACGCCTTGTTAATGCATTTTAACGCAACTACGTCTCTATTGAAAATTTAGCAGGCTATTCTATATTATAGATTATTACTAGCCTACAAGGGCGTAGTTTTTTTTGTAGGGGGGAGATTATTAAGAAAAAACCATGCACGGGCCTCCTCGAAGTACTTATAAGTAGTTCTCGGCCTTTCGGCCTTTAGGTACAAACTTAAACAAGAGACACACAGACAGAAAAGACAGAAACCAATCAATTGCTACAATACCCATTACATACATCGAGCATCCACCCAGTCACTAACGTCTAGCACGGAATCCTGGCCGCGCTGGCTGACAGGTTTGAGACTGCTTACGTGCGATTCCAAAGTTCGCCCAATCACCATCGTCGCCGTGTGCAGGGTTTCAGCCATTCCGAAGGGCGGTCTGTCATTTCCCGACCAATCCCTAATGAACACGACGCCTATCTCACACCAAATTAGAGGAGAGAATCCTTTTTTTTTCTAATTCCCTCTGATTCTTCTTGTTTCTGCCAGCGCCGCGAGAATCGGTTCGCCCAGGAGTCCCAGGACTTCGCGGCGTTTTGACTTCTCGTGTCTCACGTCGCCAGCCGGCTCGAACGATCTGAATAGATAAAAAATCACGCCATCTATATACCTTGGCTATCCATGACAACGAAACACGCGTTAGGCGTATCAAACTCTATGGCATCGGTCACAATTCTAGCTGCACCCCTCCATTACTCATTAGTGCGTGTTGACTCATACAACGGCCGCGTCGCATCTGCTACCTACTGGGCCGGCCTTCCATGTCATCGGCGAAGTCAATTTACAGAACTAAGTACTGTGCAGTTGGAAAAAGGATGATACCGGAGTGACGCAATCCCCAAGGTTGCTTCGATTTCCGAAATCTCCATGAAGCTGCACGACGAGTCAGTCATGCGCAAGACTCCCCCGCAGTGTTGCTGTACTGTCGCCAATCACAGCTCAGAAGGAATTACTAAGGTTCCAGATACGGCAGCACGACGGGATCCTCCTCATGTCCTTTTGATAGCGTGTGCGTGCCTGCCAAGTACGGTGTAGCCGAGATCACGGTGCGTCTACCCGTACGGGGCGAAGGTAATAAATACTAAGTAAACAGGCTTTGCAGCTTGCTTTGGCGGCTGTCGACTAGGGACGCAGATCATTCAACTCTATTCAACTTCAACATATGTGTAGAAATGACAGTCGAGTAAGCTTCTAACAAGGTTTAGCCCAAAGCGTACTGGCGCGCAAGCATCACTCAATTAGATGTCTCCATTCTGGGGAACCTCATTGCCAAGCACTTGTGCCCAGGTAATGCATACCTGGGTATGACTGATGAGATGAAAGACAATTCTTCCGGCCTGTTTTCTTATGCGATAGAAGTTTGCGACTCGGCTGTTGGAGTGTAATAAACTCAAAATAGAAGGGTCGATGGCATCATCCATGGAGCGCTCGCCGAATCATCACTTGGGTAGGTACGGCTCGAGGGAACGTAAACGCCTACGGAGCAAACTAGCCAAGAAGACATCCGGAATAGTCGGAGGCTTTACTTCACGTGATGTGATGTGGTGTAATCAAATGTTGTTTGTCGTCTTCGTCATTGTTTGTCATAAATGATGATGCCACTAAGTTCGTGCAAAAGTGACTTCAGGACGCCGCTATGTATCTACCTTAGGCACACTGGGCTTATATCGTGACATGATTATACATACCATTGAGGTTAATTTTTCCTTCTTCTTGTTTGCCTTGGGAGCTTTTTCGACAGGTCGCTGAAGAGTTACCGTATAAGGCAGGACCCTGGACGGTCAGGGTCCTACGAGTTTACACGCATATTCTCAGAATTTAACTTTACGCAGTCGATCTGCCCCGGCCATGGCCCCTGAGTCATCAATACAAGATCTCTCACACGTATAGTACTCGCATATATATCGGGGAGATCTCGGGACATTGGGAGCCCATGCTAATTAAACGATTCCGCATTAATATAAATGGTTTACGAGGAATGCTGGTAGCACTGAGCATTTAACTACATATGTGCGCTTTCAAAGTACTGATGCGTCAGCATCCTGGGCAACCACATACTCTAGGTTAAACTCCGTATACTGGTATGCTTACCACATCATCCCTAGAAGAGGCTATTAGCTTTTCAACCCCCAGCAAAGCCGGTTGGAACAGACATTGTGCTCTGGTTACATTGTGCGTCACGATAGTTCCGCGTCCCGAGGTGCCTAGAAGTAGTATGCATACGGGTGCCGAAGGTGCTCGTGCTCCAACCAACCCAGTTTCAGCACGGCTCCAAAAAATGAACATATGCTCAGTCTTCTGTGCGTACATGCGTCTTAAATTTAAGCCCCAGCAGCGGTTCCGTGGCGGAGAACATAGTTCACAGGAGGGTCTCCACATCGAAAGGAGCCTGTTGCTGATCGTGATTTTAAAGTTTGGACGATGTCTCTTTTTGAGCCCCTGCCCCTGTCAACACAACATTTGGCAACCTCGTTTTTCTACCTTTCTTGGCAACACTGGTGGGACATAGCATTATGGCCGGACTCCGGCCGTAGAGACCACGCCACGCCAACGTTTATAAAGCCAGCGCGATGACCCCGCGAAGCATAATTACCCAGTTATCGCGCGTTAGGAAGCCGCAGTGCTGTCCGTCAGATTGTGCGTCGAACATGAGCGGCGAAAAGACCGGGGGAGGGATCTGAGGGTGATTTGATTGATTGGCAAATGCTGAGGGATACGCATCGGGAATGGCAGTGTTGCACGCGGCAGCTCCGTTGGCAATACACGGCATAAAATGCATAGCAGAGAAGGGTCACATACATAATCAGCACTACTCTAGGCAATGAGGACATGAGTGCCAGGGACCGACGGTGGGCACAAACTCTCGTGCCAACGAAAAGGCAATTTGTTCCATTTCGGACGGATCAATCGTTCCTGGCCATCGAGCACCAATCCGCCTCGAACTTTATTTACACAAAGAGCATATTATTATTACTTCGTATGTATATCACACGCGGGTCATGCCGCGTTGCACATCTGGAAACTACAGATAACGGACCTCGCAGTCTTCAAATGTTGCGACGAACTGTATACCCGAGGTAGGTGCATATGTACTGTACCCCAAGGTAGCTACGTGTAAACATGCGCAATGCACTTGATATGTCAAACCGAGCCCGGGCATCCATGCACGCTCGGCCGTCACACTGTGGTTCGAGAGTCTCTTCGGATTTACGCCATCAGCCCAGGTGCCGAGTTTCCGGTGGCACGTTGGGCCCCAAATCAGTCTTTCTCTTACCCCTGACCAGAATATTTCGGGCTGTCGCACACGCACGGCGTCCAAAAGAGAAGGAGAAAAAAAATCCCAAAGATCGTTATGGGAAATTGCGCATTTGACCTACGTGATATTGTCTATATTCTGCACGACAGGTGTTACTGCATATGCGCACCAAAATCGTAGTGTGTACTTAACGAAGAAAAAGAAGGAAGACCGTTGGGGGCTGGCCTGACTGGTACGCTGGCCCCCCGTCAATAGCAATAAAGGGAGGCAGAACGTAGCAACGCCCCTCAGCTTGTGACACCTCACGTCAGCCAGCCACACGGCCCGCTCTACAGCTGGATCCCTCGGCCAAGGACCGATCAGATCACCTGCCTATGGAGCTGTGATGTGCGGCAGCGGGCATTGCAGCGAGTTGTTACGACCGCACTTTGTTGTTCTGTTCTGCGATATTTCCCCAAACGCTCCAAGTGTTTGGTCAGAAAGACCTGCTGTTACGCCGCGCGATGGGGCTGCTTGCCCAATGAGGCCAGGTTGAACCGTAACGTTATGTCGTTGCTCTGCTAGCAGTTTGCACATAGGAGCCCCTAGATTAAAATTAGTACCTGTGGGCTGACCACGCTTTCGCCTTTTTGTTAGTTTGATTGTACCGGTAGAAACATCCAGATGACGGAGGGCCATTGGCTTGTCTAGCATTATTCGCTCCTTAGCGGCCGCGACAAATTAGCTGCTTATGCGTCCGCATATCCACTTAGCTCACGTACGTAAGAGCCGTCTAAAGATCTGCACTGGCATGCTTATGTCTCTGGTGATGACCAAAGGAAAGAGGGGAAGTTGTAGTACGAGAGACAAAAGTCGTGTCCAGCTTACCGCTAGTGAGAAGGATGCCAAATTCCGCTCACGAGAGACGCAACAAGATCACTTCAAGTCTCATACACCAGAAAGATATGCCCTGATTCATTGGGTCTTGGGTCCAAATTTGGACGTCAGGGTAGAGGTCATTTGCCAGCCTGCAGGCCCTAAGGTGAAGTCCAGTATCAATTGATCAGAGACCAGTATCCTTGGGCCCGGGTAGGTTATCACTAAGTGTACGTTGCAAATAAATTCGCGATGGAAGACACTATAGCTACATGTGTATTTGTTCTTGGGTATCACTGCCTATCTAGGTAGGTGCTTGAATGTCAAACTCTGGCCGGAGGGCTCCGACCATTTTAGGAAACAACAATGAGAGACAAGATGTCACCTCATTAGTGCTAGCCACGAGGGCCTCGGATTCCTTCGCTTTTGGGAGACACTGAAGTCCGAGAAACAACTTGAATCCTTTGGAGTAATCTGAAAATGAGTGGAGCGATGGTCAGCTCTCGAACTACATTGGGAACCAAGTTGCAATAATACTGTATTGGGAAACATGTTGCAAGACTGTGTCAGGAATCAATTTGCGATACAAGACTCCACTATGACATCCACAGGAGAAGATGACATTTGCGTAGATAACCCAACAAGCATAAATACCATTTATTCTCACCTCTCGCTGAACCTCTTTCCTGTGCAGTATTCCTCATCAGCTCTCTCATTCACACGAACAAGTCTTCCAAAAAAGAAATCCCATCCGTATCAGCAAAATGAAGTTCACAGCCTCCCTCCTCTTCACAATCTTCGCCGTCGGCGCTCTCGCTCTGCCGGAGCCTCTCGAAGAGGCACCCGCCGCAATGCCGAGATGCGTTGCTAACCAGGCCAACTGCGCAGGCAGCAAGTATATCGGCGATGACAACTGCCGCTGCAGCGGCCAGAAGGCGCCTTGCGGAAACTGGAAGTGCGGTTGGGATGGTGCGCACTCGATCGTATGTGTTCAGGGCTGCAGGCACTCGCTGTTTCCAGTCTATCTTCATGCCCTAGTCTCCTAAGAACGTCTCTTTTCGTTGACCAAAGTTCCTTCAATGACCAATGCTGATATAATTCTACTGCGATTTTAGTTGAACTGCGGCTCCCAGGGCAGCGGATGCTCATGGATCAACTAAGCAACGGACGAAGTACTCCCCATGCCACGCACCCCCACCACTCGGTGAGTATTGTGAATACGCTATGTGGTTTTCCCTTACGTGGTGGTGGTTCTGTAGCTGTATTCTAACCGGGGAACGGTATATTTAGACGAGCACAAGGGACCAAGACCAGGCCTCGGGCACTGGCTGGTTTGGAGGGCACCTGGACTAGGGAGTATGAAACTCGGGGTCTGTACCTACCTACCTAGGTAGGGATAGAGCAGTGATGTGCTCTTCGGGTATTCTTTGGGGTTTTCTTTTGTACATGCTTGGAATCCGGTTCCATGGTCTATCATCACGGCCCGTTCTGCGCCAGTCACTCGCTCAATACAATCAATTGCCTGGGCCCAGGCTCAAAATTCCATTGTCCCTTAAAGCATCAATGATACGTTACGTCCCGTGGGGTCCAAAACTACCGTGTCGGGAATTCCAGGCAAGGAGCTTTGCAATTGTTACTTTCAGAACTAATGGTTCTATTTATAGCAACAGTTTCTCCTCTAGTAACGGTTTCTTTTTAAAACTCTGGCTGATTCATTAGGTAACTTTTTTCCGCTGCCCCTTAGAACTTCTAGAGTAGGGATAGCCCAAATATCCAGTCTTAGAATACCTTTCTAAGCTTCCAAGGTTTCTTTTCTTTTAAAACACTTTCATACGCGCTCTAGATACTTTAACTTGCTTTAGACTTTTAAACCTTCTTAAATTCTTCTTTTAAATCTTTAATGAAGTACCTTCCTTTTCTCCTTAAAGTTAACACTAGCCTGAAGGGAAAATGGGCAGGAGGGTGGGGGGGAGATGGAAAGCTTCCTACTAACAAGGATATGCTAGCTTAGAGGACTACTACTAATGAATAAAACCCTTCATTGCTGAGGGGTATGTTCAAAGTTGGGGCACTATCCATGTATGGTAACCATTGCTAGTGCCCGTAAGCTTTGATGCCTCTCCCAGACCTTAACCGGGGTGTACGAAGTCCGATGAATGTAGCAATTGAGGACAGTCACTAGTGGTATTGAACAATTATTGCTCCACAATAACTAGGCAGAAGACAGAATTGGTGCAATCCATGGATGGCAGCAGACGGGCCGGAGTGAACTTGCACTCAATTTGAATGTACCTTACTCTGTCAGCGTAGGGGATCACGTCAAACTTATACATGATCATGGTATCCGAGCGAATAATTTGAAGACCGGATGACTTGCTTCATATAGCCAATTATCTAGTTATTTCTTCAGAGGCTGTCCCACTGGCGTCATTCCTATGAACTTTTTGTCTTGCTACGACGCTCTCTCAACAGGTCTTCGGACAATAGCATTGTAACATGGTTCCATTCCAGGGTATTTTCTAAGATGATTTTGGCCACAGACTATATATGTATTCATAAAAGCTATTTCGTAGCGAAATGACCCCAGAACGGGTCAGCCAGTGAACACTGCCCAGCTGGCTCACCACCTAGGCACTCGGGTAGATGCCTTGGCCGCTACATTCAAGGTCACCTAATAATAAGCAAAGCCCGTGAATCCACAGGGCCTAGCACAGTGTAACTCCTGCTTCTCCTTCGGTATGGAAAGGAGATTTGCCAACACACTATAATCTATAGTAAAGACTGGTCTGCTTGCCGAGCATATCTACCTGTGTTTCAAGAGACTAGGAATTCACGCCCCTAAAATAGATGTCTCTGAGCGTTTACCACTGTATGAAGGGACCGTACGCCTTCAGGTTGTCTACGGATTAAGAACAACAGAACAACACCACCTAAGAATAGACATCATGCTCACTATATTTAAACAAAGTAGTACCTATGTATATCTAATGTAGCCTTAATATAAACCTATTAAGCCTCTATCTAATTTTAAAATATTCTTAGGGGACTTTAAATATAGACTTTAACTATAAATAGTATTTTTTAAAACATTAACTTTATAGTAGAGCACATTGTCAAAGGCTCATAGTCCTATAAGGATATGTTACAGTGGGCCTTAAAAGTCTAGCCCACACTGAAATTTACAACCTCGAAATTCAAGATACTTACTTAATATCTCACATCAGATATACTAAATAATATTTTTTATAAATCTTACAACATATTTTATTTTACGATTAGTTATACTAGATTTAATAAATAATTTAAGTGAAGTCTTTAAATAAATTAAAGGATGTATAAAAAAGTAGCGTTTTAAAATAAACTTAGTTTTAAGTGTTTTCTTTACTAAGTCTATAGAACTACTAGAGTTATTTAATAAATTTATATAAAAGCTATAATACTTAAAGTAATACATATATAAATAAGATTAATAATAGTAAAGTAATAGTAGTTTTATATAAGTTTAAAAGAGAAGTATTAATATCTTTAGTTTTTACTAAGTAACATAACTCGTTAGAGGGTCTTATAAGGGGTCTTAGCTTCTAAAAGCCTTGACAATTTTAAAAGTCTTAATTTCACCTTCTTTAACTCTTAATTTAATAATAACGAGTTATTTAATAATTACATAATTAATATAACTAGTTAGTACTAGTACTTATATAATTTATATAAAAAGACTACGTAATTTAAAAATTCTTATATTATTTTATAGTCCCTTAAATAGAATGAGTTTTGGTGGGAAATGGGAGGTGTGGGCTAGACTTTTTACGGCCTACTATACTATATACCTTTAGAATATATACCTAGTAAATTAAATATAGAAGTAGTTAGTAGTAAAGTCTTCAATACCTATTAGCTTATAAGTTAGGGAACTAGTTTTAGGTATTTATATTTTTAAGTACTTAAATTTCTAGTCTTTAATTTAAAATAACTACCTAGAGGGCTAACTTTTAGATACCCCCCTACGCCGCTAGGCGTAGGGGGTGATAGAATTCGGCGATAGACTAAATTCAGCTATATCTAAACGTTTTTTTTAAGTATAGAACATTACTAAAACTAAAATCTATTAATAAGTATAGCTATTACTAGCTAACTATAAGAACTATATTTCTATAACTATATTATACTCTATAACTATATTATTATTCCTAGTAATTAAAGAGGATATTTTAAGTATTCTTAGGCTATTTTTAAAGTTATATTTACTATAGGTATAGTACTCTAAGTAGTTTTATACTCTATATACTAGAACTCTTTTTAAAAGACTAGTACTCTTTATAGCTTATTATATAATTCATAATAAGTAAATAAATAATTAATGAAGCTATTCTTATTATTAAATTTTAACTAGATCTTATTATAAGTATAGTATTTTAACTATTGATAGTTTTATAAAGGATGCTAAAATACCTACTTTATATAGTAAATTTAGTAACTATTTATATAACTTAGCCTAGTAATTAACGCTAGTAACTAAAAAAAAAAAGCTTAAAACTACTCTTTATAATAGCTTTAAGTTGCCTATATATTTTTATTTATAGTACTATATTGTATAGATAGTAAGAAGCTGAAAATACTTAAAAAGTCGCTTAGATGTAGCTAAATTTAGTCTATCGCCGAATTCTGTCACCCCCTACGCCTGGCGGCGTAGGGGGGCATCCGAAGGTCAGCCCCCCGGGTAGTCCATGTCACGTAACAGTGATTTACGAGTTCTAAAATCACAGATGGATGCACAATCGGTGGGGTATCTTCATCTGATTCATGGTCTATAATCCGCTGTAATAAAATGGTCATGCCAGCAGTGGTACATGCAATTGCCCCAAGTAACATGTCCTTACCAAGCCGCAGCAAAGAAGCTCTCCACAGCCCTGGTGAACTGGTCAGGGTCCTGCACAGGCGCGAAATGGCTCACATCGGTGAGCGTCACATGCGTGCTGCCGGGGATGGCGGCGACCAGCTTGGCGGGGACGTCGAGGTTGACGGCCTCCTCGTGGTCGGCGCCCGCGATGGCGACCTTCTTGCCGTTGATGGCGCCCAGCCCCGCCGTCGTGAACTGCGGCAGCGTCGCCTCGAGCGTGGCGACCTTGGTCCCGAAGTCGCTGAAGTCGGCGTTGGGCTGGAGCGTCGCGTACTCGGTGGCACACCTCGTCACGAACTCGGTGTAGATGGCCGTTTCCGTAAAGGTCGCGTTGCTGTCCTCGGGCACCATGAAGCCGCCGAACACGAACGCCTTCTTGATCCCCGGCGCGATCGTAGTGTTCTGCAGCATGGCCAGTGTCGTGGCTGCGCCGTCGGACCACCCGACCACGTTGTATGACTTGATGCCTTGCTCTTTGAGCTGGGCAAAGATGTCGTTGGCGAACATGTCGAACGTGAAGACGTCGTTGGTGTTGTATGTGCTGCGTCCGTGGCCCCGGCGGTCCACCGCAACGACGTAGTGCTTGTTGGCTACAAGCTGCTTGATGACGTCGGCGAAGTAAGCGCTGTATCCAAGACCGCCGTGTATCATAACAATTGGTGTACCGCCAGCCTTGGCATTATACTTTTGCAGCCAAAGTTCGACGCCGTTGATGGAGCTTAGGGTCGTGTTGACTGGTGTGGGCAGCGATGGTGTTGGTGGTAGCGTCTGCCAAGCCGCGGTTGTCTGTCGGATCGCCACTGCGTCAACTACGCTAGAGAAACCGACTGCGGCAAGCAGGCTCAGGACTTGTGTGGGATGCATTTTCAATGAGTGAATGACTACTGGCTACCAAACGAAAGTATGTACTTCTGACTTGGCAAAGGAACGAGGCCTTTGAATGTGCAGTAGCGATGAGGATGATAACAGAAGATTTCCTATCGTCATCTCTATAGCTGCTCAAGGCTATATACACCAGTGGACCATAAATTCCAAACGAACACCTGGGCAATTTCGGCTGGGGCAGTGTTTCTCGAAATAGGGGTGGACTGTGGAGTTGCATAGAGCTTAAGAAAGCTGGCTAGGCAGAAAAGAGAGGACTAGCCATCACGCCCGAGTCAAGGGACCGGCGGCAGCACCGACAATCTTGGCATGGCGTCCATTAAGCTTTGGCCAGGATGTTGCCAGTCCGTAAATATAACAGTTTACTGCCGAAAGAGCCGGATACCTTCTCCTATACGGAAGTTCCCAATGTGGTGCCCAGTTGGTGGCAGCTGGGTCTCACGTACGGGCGCAGCTGGGCTGGACTCGAATATAATACTTGAACTCATACCTTGGTAAAGGCCGCAACGCTCGAGATCACAATTAAACCTCGCTGGCCGACTTTCACTCATAGCAGCCATTCTTGGAGGGCCAACTGCAGTGTAGCCGGATCTCGGAAGGATTTTCACATGAACGTGTGAAGTTCTGCCCAACATAACGAGTCTTCCTGTCTGAGCCTTGACTCAAGGTGAATCAGAATTCGGCTAAGCTCCGGTGAAGAACTCGTGCACTATTCAAATCCCTGTCACTTTTGCAGTTCATTGTTTGCGTGGACTTTCACAGACTTGAATCCTGCTCCTTGTCGATTCCATGGACTCATGACATGCTAAGCGATGTATACAAAACCATTCTCCGCAGATCAAGGTTGACCTATCGTATCCGTCGCAGGACATTTCGAACAAACCAACGAGTACCTACATAGGTAGGTAGCACTATACTTAGACAGAGATGAGATAGTACAGGAGATTATCAGAGGCGGGGCGAACGGGGACTCTGGTGGCACTGAAATTGAAGAAGTGATAGATGTATACCAGTTGACCTGGTAAAATAGGGTAGCCAAGCTAGGAGTAAGCTCTACTCGCCCGACCGATTAATCGACGAGAGAATCTACCACTTCGCCAACTCTGGAGCGTCGGTGAATGCTTGCTCCCCAACCATCACAGACATCTCGGGGACCGGTGGCGACGCATTTCTAGGCCCCAATGTTGTCAGCGTTGCATGCTGTCTTTGCTCGACATGCGGTTCTTTTGCTCTCCATTTTCGTCGGATTCTTGATACTATGAGCTATTATATTAAGACCATGATGAAATTCTAGATAACTACCCTAAGTGATGTAGTGGCTAGGATTAATAGGTTTCAGTCCTGATACATCCCTAAGTCATCATTCTAAAGTTCAATTTAATCATCATTGCGCGTGGCCTTCGTGCACTTCTGCGGTTGTTCTTTATCCATGTATTGATGTAACCGTAGCGTCTTTCAATCTTCAAATCAACGGCTCAAAACTTTGGAATCGCTATACCTAGGTACGTTGCTATTTTTCTACTAATATTTGAAGTTTATGGATAGGGCCGTTCGATCTTAGTGGACAGCGTAGGCCAAACAAACCCCTTACGTTCCCACCGGGATGGATTGCGGGTTAGAGAATAAATTCCCTGGATCAATCTTCTTCTTCAGCCCCTTGAGCTTTTCAAAGAGCACATCGCCATAGTACAGCCTGCCCGCCTGTTCAGCACTCAGCTCAGTGTCGACATAGCCCTGATACGCCCCATAGTTCCCAGCCCCGAGGACACCCGTCACCTGCCTGTCCAGGTCATTGACGAGGTCGATGCCCGCCGGCACGGGGAACGCCAGGTCGGCCCCGTCCGGGAACCCGGAGAGCTCCATGACCCACGTGGTGTCGCGGCGCCAGAACGCCGAGTCGCCGCTCTTGCTGTCGAGGAAGATCTGGTTGTCGACGCCGCCCTGCAGGCTGAGGGTGAAGTACCACGCCACGGCCGGGTTCTTGCCCTGCTGGTGCGCCTGGCCCCACGCGACCAGGTTCCGGATCGCCGTCTCGGGCAGGCCCGGCGCGGGCACTGTCAGGCTCTTGGTGTAGAAGGTGTCGTGGTCTGGCGTGGGGACGTAGCCGGACTCGCCGGGCTTGGGGTAGGCTATGTCGCTGCCGTAGTTGGCATCGATGAGGGCGTCGGTCCAGGCGTACTCCTTCACGTAGGTCGGGCTGTCGCTGTCGCTCGCTGCGGGCGTTGGCAGCCCGCGGAGCAGTTCTGGGAGCACTGTTTTGTTGAAGGTCGCTATGGGTCCGAGATAGGTACCTTTGAGGATGAAGTTCCCGAATGCGTCTAGCGTCACGTCGAATTGAAACTTGCGGTCCAGTCCTGAAGTCGCGTTGTTGGCGTAGTTCTGGATGTGCTTCAAGGCTGAGACACTTTTCTCGGTGTTGGCGCTTAGGCCTGGCCATGTCAGGTAGATGCCCGTGAGGGCTTTCGGGTAGGCGAAGGTCTGCGCGTAGAAGGTTGTCGCAATACCAAAGGAGGCTCCAGCTCCTTTCATGGCCTAGGTCGGTATCAGTCGTGCGGGAACAGAGGCCAGAGTCTCAGACTTGAGGCTGTGTGATACTCACAAAGAAAACGTCCTTGTGCTGCGTTGACGTGGCATGCACCACTGAGCCATTCGCCAAGACAACGTCCATTCCCACGAGCGAGTCAATAGCCAGTCCGTACGCCCTCGTAGTGAACCCGTCTCCACCAATGGTGAAGTGACCTCCGACGCCAACATTAGCACATGTCCCATGGGGAAGCGCCCGCCCACTCGAGCGCAGCGCCAGCTCCAGGTTGCCAAGTCTCAGGCCCGCGCCAAACGTCGCTATGTTGGTGTTCTTGTCGAGGCTGATGTTCTGGAACTTCTGCATGTCGATGACGACGGCACCGTCCTTGCCGCCCGTGCCATAGGAGCCGTATGAGTGGCCCCCGGAGCGGGGCTGCACCTTGAGATTGTACTGAGCCGCACAGAGTACGGCATCGGAGACATGCTGGTTGCTGGAGGCTACGACTATCGCGGCAGGCTTGTATTGGAGGCGGAGATTATACGGGGAGGAGTAGCTGGCATATTGCGTGTCGGCGGGCTTGATCACCGTCAGCTTCTTGCCGGCCAGACAGTCTACAACTGTAGCTCTTGGCGCAGGCCGGCGAGCTTCTTGTTCTTGTGCATGTGCTGGTTGGGGGAAATTATGAACGAAGCAAAGCAGGGCGAGCATCCAGAAGCACTGGGAGATGAGCCCTGCGAAGTTGGTACAAGGGGCCATGGTCTAGGTTGACTTTTTACACCATGCAAGTGGGTGCAGGTAATGCGACACTGTAGAAACAATCCTTGGGAACGCTTCATGTCTTCGGAAACCCAGTAGCATAGAGCGGTGCACGCTGGTGATATTTAACATGATTGTAGGACGGTAGGTTTAAGCCATTTGCCAAACCAGTGTGCTATTGTACGGCTACAAGGGAACGGGGCTGTTTCTCGAGTGCGCCTTGGGACCACACGCTGACAAGCCGGCCGCATGAACACGAGAACCATCATTCTGACTGCAGATAAGCGATGTAACTTTGACTTGGACCACGAATATTAGTTATGTAATAGAGTTCAGCCCCAGTGGGTGGCTGAAAAGTTACCGCCAACATTTGAACTTGGCATAAGCAATCCCTTGATAGTGCGCGGGGCACAGCAGCACTGGACTACGCTTAGACTCCGCGGACGGAAAGATGAGTACTAAAACGCGGAATTAGGCACAGGGTACAGTAGGTCTATTAAAAAACACTAGACGCGAAAACGCAACAAATTCCTATTAAGTTAAAATAGGTACGTACTTAAGCACCACTAGTGTTGTGATATATATTTGTATTTTTGTATTTGTATTTGTATTTTTGTATTTGTATTTGTATTTTTGTATTTCTGTTGTATTTATATTTGTATTTTTTTATTTATATTTAGATTTATTTTGAATATTCTATATATATATATAATTTCTTTTAGAATTTTTTCATATTTCTATTATATCTTTTTTATATCTTTTTTACCTTTTTATTTTTATATTTTATTTACATTTTAGATTTTTTACGTTTAATACTCTTTGTATTTTTATATTTATTTTATATTTTAT
>MAVT02001052.1:0-17301 GCA_001702395.2 Diaporthe helianthi | reverse complement strand
CTTAGTTTAAAAAAACTATAATTATAAGTCTTTTAACCTTATACTTAGGAGGGACTATTATTTATATAAAAGGGGTAATCTTTATAGATTTATATAGTAAAATTCTAAAGCTCTAAGTATATAGTAGAAGTATATCTCCTAAAGAGTAAAAGAAGTATATTTATATTTATCTATTAACTAAAAATTGTATATAACTTATTTATAGCTATATAAATTATAAATTATGTTAAAGAAAATATTAATACCTTAAATATATAATTTAAATAGTAGTATAAGAATTTAAACTAAGGACTATTATTTATTTTATTAAACTTAAAGTATGTAAAGATGTAGATTTTACTAGTAGCTTATTTACTAATATTAAAGATTTAATATCTTAGCTTAGGTTTATAATTATATTAGCTAAGGAAATAGTTTATATAAATACTAGTTTTTAAATTTAAAGTAATATTAAATCTTAGAGTTCTACTAAGTATAAGAGGGTAATTTAAAGTATACTACTAAGTAAGTTATATAATATAATAGTTAGCTTTAACTTAGGTATATCTTCAAGTATAACTTTAAATAAAATTATAAATATTTTAAAAGTTAATCAAATTCTATCATTTATTTGTATAAACTTATATTTACTATATAAATACTTAGTAAAGCCAGGTACAATAGATAAAAAGAGGTTAATAATTAACGTTATATTACTATATAAGGTATATAAAAGGAAGGAAATTTTAAAGGTATACTAAATAAATAAAAAAGATAATTTAGCTAATATTTATATAAAAAAGAACCTAAATGAAGTATTAAGAAAATTAGTCTTAATAAATAAGCTAATTATGTAGATTAAAGTATTTATAGATAAATTAAAAGAAGGATAAAAGGAGTAAAATAATAAGGAAGAGTAAAAAGTATATAAAGCTAAGTAGTTATATATAAGGGATAAATAGAGTAAAAATAGTTATATATTAGCCTTAGATAGAGCTAAAATATTTATATATAGAGCTAAATATTAAAAGATAAATAAATATTAAGTTTAAATATAAAGCTTAGTAGCTATTACATACTTTAGATAGAAAGAAAATAGATAAATTCAGAGCTTAAATATAAGGCTAAGTAGTTATTATATAATCTAGATATAAAAAAGAGAAAAGTTAAAGGATAAAGGAATTCCTTACTTTTCATTTCCTTAAGTTTATTATATAATTTAAATTAATATATAGAAAAAGTATTATATAAAAGCTTTAAAATCTATTATATAGTATTATTAAACCTCTAAAAGTCTATTATATAAGATCTTTAAAATCTAATATATAGAGCTATATACTATAAATATACTTATTCAATTAAGATATTAAAGGTAGTAGGGTTAATTAGGGGCTCCTCTTCCTCCTCCTTAATCTCCTACTTAATCTCCTTAGCTATATAAGAACTACTATCTTTACTACTAAGACTACTTTATTTACTATATTTACTATAACCTCTATAACCTCTACTATAAATAACCTCTCTAGGTAGTAGGTAGTATATATAATTTATAGTATAGGTATATATAAGTATTTAACTACTAGATATATATTAAATAAGTACCCTTTTAAAAGGTAAGGATTTAAGTATATTACTTTAACTTCTAGGTATTAGATAAAGTATTTATGTAATAAAAGTAGTAGTTATACTCTTAGTTATATATATAAATGAGAATTATATAAAAATAGCTTAAATAGTAAAGGATTATAGTAATAATCTTAATTATGGTAATAATAGCGTTAACTAGTACTTATACCTTATATAATTATAGTTAGGTAATTTTATATTTAGCTATCTTAGAAGGTATAAGCTATTAGCTAGTAAAAAATAATAAAAGAGAAGGTATATAAATACTAGTATATAGGGTATTAAGGGTTATATAGTTTAAGAATAAGCTAGTTAAAAGGACTATAATTTAGGTATTAATATTTAAGCTGAGCTAAAACTTAATTATACTAAATACAGGCCTAAAGGGATTTAAAGGGATATTAGAACTAGTAGGTACTACTATATTAGGGGGTACTATTAGTATAATATTAAGAGGTATTAGTAAAGTAAATAGGGAGACAGAAGAAGTATAAGGGGTCTTATATTTTTTAGGACTAGTAGGGAAACTATTACTAAAAGGAGAGCTATAGCTAGAAGATATTATATAACATAGAAAAGTTTTTATTATTATTAATAAAAAAGAAGAAAAGAAAGATAGTATTATATAATTATATATAAGAAGTATATATATATATATATATTATAGTTAGAAGTAGGAAGAGGAAAAAGCTATTATAAGTAAAAGTTTTATACTAGCTAGGGTAGTCTATGTACTAGTTATAATAATAATATTAAAAAGTTAGTAACTTATTTATATAAATAACTAGCTAGAGTTTTTAATAAGGTATATAATAGGAAAAGAGGGATTACAGTAAGAGTTAAAATTAAAAAGTTTTATATTATATTTATATAATTTATACTAACTACTTTAAAAAAGTAGTTATACTATAATATATAAAAAGATCTAACTAGTAAATACTAGTTCTAAGCTAAAAAGAGGAAGGGAATAGTATAAAAGGTATAATCTATATATATATATAGTATTTCATAGATCTAAGCTATATAGTTTATAAAAGAAAAACTACTTATATTAGAATTATAGGTAGTTTAACTATATACCTTAGATTATATTAAGTATTGATTCTCTATATACTTAGCTTAATAGGGGATAGTACTTTTAAGGGCTAGCTTCCTACCTCCTTTCCTCCTTTCTTCCCTTTATTTAGTTAGTAGGTTAGTTAGTAATTAATATAATTTACTTTAACTTATATGACCCTTTATAGATATAGATGAAAGTTATTTAATATAAGTATATAGATAAACTATTATAACTCTAAATCTAGTTACTAAATATTTAAAAAGAAAGAATATTAAGGTAAATAACTTAAATTTTATATAACTAATATAAGAGCTAAATTAGTAGTAGTATAAAGTACTATAATAACTAAATAAAGATTTCTTATAAGTATATAGATTATAAGAAGTATTTATTTAAAAGTAAGTTATTAAATTCTTCTTAAAAACAAACTATAGAATTTACTTAAAGAAAGAATATAGAAATTAATAAAAAGAGTAATAACTTAAGAAACATTATTTTTACTATAGTATGCATTTATATATAAGTTTAATCTAATTAGAGTCCTTGAAAGATATAAAGCTTAAGTAGTTATTTAGCGTAATCTTTAAAATTATATTATGAACGAAAAGACTTGAATAGTTATACTAGGAAAAGCATTTTTTAAAAAAGTAATATTTATTACTAAAGCTAATAACTATAATATATAATGGTTTAATACTAAGAATATCGTCTTAGAAAATGGTTTCTTTTAAAAAAGTATCGTAATTAAACTTTGAAATAAATATAAAAGTTTAAGACCTTTTAAGCTATATAAGTATAAGAGAATAATTAGGAAGCTATAAATAGTATATATAGTTTATAAAAATTACCTTATTAATATTATAATTAGTATTTAAGTATTTTTACCTAAAAAGAGTTTAAGTTTAAAAGAAAGCTTTAAATACTTACTAATAAAAGGAAATAGTTATTTTAGCTAACATTAATAATATTTTTATTACCTTACTAAGCGATAAGGTATATAAGGTTACTAAGCTTGTTAAAAATTTAGTAATGTAATAACTGTGCGGGAAGTTTTGTGTAAATAATATAAAATTAAGCTTACTAGAAAGTATTACTTATTTATATTCTTTAAACTCCTCTAAGAAGGTAGAGCTATAGTAGTTATCCTAGAAACATAAGATATAATATATCGTTTTAGATAAATATAGTAAGGTTTACTATATAAGAAACTTTATAGTAGTATTTTAATTTACTTTTATATACTTCTCTAGCTAGAAGCTTCGATTTAAAATATGTAAGTATAGCGTTAAACCTTATATAGCCCATTTACACTAGTAATATTAAGCTTAAAGCTATTATAGTCTCTAATTAACCTAGTGTAACGCTATTAAGTACTACGTGAAAGTAATATTTACTATATAACTTAAACCTCTAAATTACTTAAAATAGCTAATATGAAAAAGCGATTAATACTTTAGAGGCTCTAACTTTACTCTTTAATATATATAGTAAATAAATATCTTTTTTAGAATTACTTTTAAGCGATTAAATAAACAACCTTTAAGAGACCCTTAATTAAGTAAGGTGAGTATATTCTATTAGTATAAATAGTTGTTTATTATATAGATATAATTGCTTTATTAAAAGTAGTACTAGAAATAAATATAAATAAATAAGTTTATATTTATATTAAGGTAGTCCTTTACTTTTAAAAAACCTCTTAATAATGAAGAAAGTTATTGTATTTTTAAATATATTAAAGAACCTTTAAATAGAGTTCTAGTATATTCAGACGTTTTTTTAAAAATAAATATAACTTAAGCTTACGTATGTATAATAGCTTAAGCCTTACGATAATAAAAGATTTAGTACTTTTTAAAAAAGCTATATATAAATAAAACTAAGGGATATACTATTTATAAAAATAGTATATAATTAAATGAACTTAGTTTTAAAAACCTGTAATTATAAGTGTTTTTACGTTATTCTTAACAAGGATAAAAAGATTTTATAAGGTTCTAAATTAAAAATATTAATATTCTTACTATACTATTTAAATTAGTTAAGCTTAAGAAGAAGTTAAGATATACTAAGTTCTTAATAGATTAAGCTTTAGTAAAAATAAGTAAGATTAATTCTTTATATATTTATATTAATAAACCTTATCATTACTAAGGTATATACTTAGGTAATTAAATATTTTATAATTAACTAGATGTTTACGAATTATATTAAATAAAATGCTTTGAGATATATTAATTACTATAAGTACTTTATTTTTAAATTGTCTCTATGTAACAGACATTATCTATTTAAAAGTTACACCTATAATATATTATTACTATATTAAATATCAAAGATAATATACTAGTATTGACATGCACTATTAAAGAATATTGTTCTACTAATGTCTATTTAAGTAAATAAAATTAAGACTAGTAAGCTATTATATACAATCTATAATACTACTACTACGATTAATTAAGTTATATACCTAAATAGCTAGATTTATTCTAAGTTATATTATATAAAGGTTTAAAATACATAGTTTAATTAAAATTATAATGTAAGAAGGTTAATTATACAGTATCTTACTATATTCAGAATACCAATAAATATTTAATTAAATAAATAAGAATAGGAATTAAACTTATTTAAGTACTAAATTAATTAATCATAAAAGTTAATTAGTAATTTCTATAAAACAAAAAAAGACATATACTAACTAGTTTAATTAACTAAAATCCTATTAATAAGAATTACTACTATTATAAGTAAAGCCTAGAAGTAGAGTTATACTAGTATACTTATATACTTATATATATATATATATCTATACACCTAAGGGTTTTATATACTTATATACTTATATACTTATATATCTATCTACTTATATACTTCTATACTAGGTATATAGGTATATAATAGGTATATATGTAGAGAGTTATTATATAAGGTATGTAAAGTACTAATAACGTATATAACTTTTTAAACAATAGGGGTATAAAAGTATAATAAATATATTTATAAACCTTATACTTTATTAATTAATAGTATTACTTTTAAACACCTAACACTAATATATAATATATATTATATACTAATATTTTTTAAATAAAAGTAACTTATCTTAAAATTATTTATAGCGAGCAAAGTAATAATTTTGTAAATATGAAGTAAATAGGTTTACATTGACAAACATATTAAAAATTAGCCTAGTATTCTCTTAACGTTATTAGTTAGTTTAATTTTTCGCTTTTACTCTATTTTTAAAAGTAAATTAGTATTTATTATGCTATTAATAATATAGCTAGTACAATAAAAAGTATATTTATATAATGCTTAAATCTAGGCGTATATATTCGGAGTTCAATTAAAATTATTTATTTTTCAAGTTATATACCTATATACTTATTATACACCTATATATTATATGTATACTTAATATATACTTATATACTTATATCTATTTATACCGAGGGGTCTTATATATCTATGTTTCTATATACCTATATATCTTATGTATCTATATACGTACTATATGCTTATAGTTTTACCTATAGGCTAGTTACTTACTATTCAGTAATACCTTATTTACGCTAATTACTAAGGATTAATTAGTATTATTTAAATGTAAATAATCTAAACCTAACTAATTTAGGTAATTTAATATAAAATCTAGGGTAATTTTTAATAGTTAACGTTAGAGTAAAAAGCTTAGCTATATTATAGTATATAACTACTACTATATTAATTATAAATTAACTAAATTATTACTTTTCTGAGTAATAAATAGTATAATATAATAATATATTCCCTAGGTTTAGTTTCTAGTAAAGCTAACTTATTTATAAATATAGTTAAAGAGGTTAAATAAAAAGAGTAACTTAACTTATTTTTAAGTAAATTTAAAAAAGTAAGCTTATTAAACCTATTAAAGAAATCCTTAATAAACTAAATTTCGTCCCTATTATAGTTATAAACTTATCTTTTTTATTAACTTATTTAATTCTATACGAATTAATAATAAAATATTATTATAAAATTATAATTTCTTTTTTAATAAGTTTTTCTTAAAGATGAAAATTTTAAGCTATATTAGAAGCTAGGGTTTAAGTTATACTTTTTATATATAACTTAATATACTTAGAACTATAGGTATATACTATATTTATATATTCGAAATAAACCTGGAACTAGGACTAAGTATAAATAAAATACGTGCACGATTTACGTTAGTATCAATCTATACCTGTTTCTGTACCTAGGTACCTATAACCTACCTACCTAGGTAGGGAGGCCGCACGGGGCCGGCATAAACAAATTCAAATGACTGCTTCTCAGTCCAGGCCAATTACTACTCAAGTGCGTAAGTACAGTGCAGCCCCAACCCCTCAAGTGGACATGCTCCTGGTTGGTCTACTGCAGTCAATATCAATCGGACAAGGCTCGTGAGACCCGAGCCCAAGGCTGCTTGCTGGATGCCCTGAAGTTGCTGGACGTGCATTGATGCGGCTGTTGGGCGGTAGGACTGTACTCCGTACCTGCTGCCTCTTACTCCGTCCGTACCTATCCTTCTGACCTCAGCTCTGGGGGTTTCGTTTCCTGCTGGTTTGGATCTCGGATGCGCTTTTTAAGCCTGAGGCTGCGCCTGGCCCAACTACCAAAGCGACACACGTCAGCGACTCGTTCCACGCTGCGTGGCCGGGACCATATCCGCTCGTCGTCGGTTCCCTTGCCCGTCCAGCTCAAGCTCAAGTGCTGTGCACTCGGCGACATGTCCTCAGCCTCCGCCAACGGGGTGCCCGTCTTCAACGGGCTCAAGCACCTCCCTTGCCCTAAGGAGGCAGGAGGGGCGAGCTGCACCACCCCTCGATGCCTTTTTGGCCACAGGGCCTCGTCACTCGACGGCGCTGCAGATGGGCCTGCGCCGAAGCGTCAGAGGGTGCATGAGGCTCAGCCTTTGGCCAGTCGTCCTGGTGTAGACGCACAAGTCACGCTCGATGCTGATGAGATGAAAACACATCAACCATATGACCCATTGTCCCCGCCATGCCCGTCGCCGTCCCCCCTGGGGCATCAACTGACCCAGCCGACAAAGACCGGTGAGCCACCGCTGTTGTCGAGGCCCGCCACAACCTCTTCCTCGTCGTCCGTCTCACAGAAAAACCCGACTTTGAATCCTGGACAGGCATTGCCTACACCACAAAATACCTCGGACCTTGCGCGGCCCAAGCCGTCGCTTGCGAGGCCTGCCCCCCTTGCATCAGGCAAGCCCGCAACCAGAGACGGCCAGGCTAAGCCACCTTCACTTGGCCCCCAGGCTACGACCAAGCCGGCCAGGAAGCCAGAGACCCTCAACCCCCGCCACCTCCAGAAAGCCCCAGCCGCCCACAACGTCCGCCTGCAGCTGCTTAAGCTGCTTCACCAGCAGTTTGTGCGTCTCAACGAGGGTGTTGGCAAGCTGAGCGAAAAGCACCCCGAGATCAAGCATCTGGTCCTGTCAGGCCAGGAACTCATATGGATGGCCCTCGACCGCGAGCAGCACATTGCAATTAACAAGTCGTCTATTTACGGCAATATCATCAAGCAGGATGTCGTGAGATACAGGCGCCTGTCGGTGGATGATTGGGTCAAGCAACGCACCGAGGCGACGGCGAAGAAGCCCCCCGAGAAGCCGCCAGCGAATGGCCCACCACTTGTCATCACGACCGGCTTAAGCGCCGAGCAAGAGGTCACGGTATTGAAGACGAGACTGGTCACCCCCATCGTAGGCCTCGCGGCGTATGGCTACGTCCCGGTCCCACCCACCCATGATCAGATCGCCGAGGCCAAGGCCGCCGTCCTGATGTCGCAGAACTGGGAGAAATGCGACAGATGTACCGTGCGATTCCAGGTGTTCCCGGGCCGCAACATCGAGACTGGGGAGCTTGCATCCGGTGGGCAGTGCACCCATCACCCAGGAAGGCAATACCTACCTGACCGCCCCAAGGGAGACTTTACCCACATCCCAAAGCGGTATCGCTGCTGCCAGCAGGACGTCGGGGAATCGCCTGGCTGCGCAAAGGCGAGCAACCACGTATGGAAGACCAGCGATCCTAAGCGCCTTGCCACTCTGTGGAACTACGCAGCGACTCCCCCGAACGCGAATCCTGACGCGCACAAGGCCGTGTGCTTTGACTGCGAGATGGGTTACACCGTGTATGGGATGGAGCTGGTCAGGTTGACAGCGACCTCGTGGCCGGACGGCGCAGAACTTCTGGATGTGCTCGTGCAGCCTTTCGGAGAGATTCTCGACCTGAACTCACAATACAGCGGCGTCTTTCCCGAAGACCTAACTCGAGCAGTATCCTGGTCAAAGGACTGGGAGCCTCCAGCACAGCAGCCTGGCGAGAGGAAGGTACTACAGAAGGTCTCGTCACCTGAAGTCGCCCGAGAACTATTCTTTTCTCTCATCAGCCCCGAAACTGTGCTCATCGGCCACGGCCTCGAGAACGACCTTAATGCCATGCGCATCGTCCACCCCAAACTCGTCGACACGATCCTCGTCTACCCTCACAGGAAAGGCCTGCCATTCCGAAATGGCCTCAAGGCGCTCATGGAGCTTCATCTGAACCGGCGCATCCAAATGCAAGGGGCGGAGGGACACGACAGCGCCGAGGACGCCAGGGCAGCCGGCGAGCTAGCCCGGCTCAAGGTTCAGAAGGAGTGGTCGTTGATGACATCAAAAGGTTGTAAAATAGTGGATGGGATCATCCGAGAGCCTGGTTGGGGAACTCAACAACATGGAGCACGCGTTAGTGAGGACTCGGAGGAAGGCGGTGCCCGTTTGAGCGAGGAGTTCTTGGAGGCTCCCTAGGCACGACCCGGGAATATACGACGGTGTCAAGTGCTGTCGTTAAAAGCTTCACTTCATGAATAGAGGACCTGGGCAACCAGGGTTACAAACCCCTTGAGCCTTACTGAATACCATTCCGAAGCGCAGAACCGGCATGTCGATCATTTTCGAGGGATTCCCATGCACACACCTTGGCGCAAGAGGCACCCACGGCTTCTGAACCGGGTTGGCATTATTTCATATCAAAGTGGAGAAGACAATCATCTTTTAGTGTCGTCTCTGGTTGAGATGGTACACGAGCCGCATTCTCTCAGTCCCTGGGTTGACGGACGGTCTCGTCGATGAGAGCCTGGTCCATGCTGTCCAAGGGTCTCTCAGCCCGCCCTTATCCCCTGTCGTGCTCACGCCCGCCCAGCATTCAAGAGGATATTTGTGCCTTGCTTGCCGCCCGGTATATACGCAACATTCGGGTTGCTCGCCAGCGTGTTCGCTATCTCCCTGCTGGCCTCAATCTTTCTGATCTGTACGAGGCCGTCGCCTGCCTTTGCGATGGCCTTTGCGATGGCGTCGGCGCTCTCAGCCTCGCCCTCGGCGCGAATGACATTGGCCTGCCTCTCCTGCTCGGCCTTCTCGACGATGAAGCGTGCCCGCTCGGCATCCTGCTGTGCAATCTGCTTCTGTTCGACGGCCTTTGTGAACTCCTTGCCGAAGGTCATGTGTGTGATGGAGACATCCTCGAGGGCGATGTTGAACTCGGCGGCGCGCTTCATGAGGTCGGCGCGGATGCGCTGCGAGACGGCCTCGCGCTGGGTAATCAGCTCGGCAGCGTCGAACTGTGCCACAATGGACTTGAGGACCTCGTTGCCGATCGAGGGCAGCACTCGCTCGTCGTAGTCTTGGCCGAGGCTCTGGGACGCAAGTCAGCAGTTGGTCTCTTGCCACAATGCGGAGACGGGTGAGGCCGGACGCACCTGGTAGATCTTGGGCAGGGCCTGCACCTCAGGCCTGTGAAGCACCCTCAAGGTCAAGCTGACCATCTGCAGGTCCTTGGACCCAGTCGTGGTGGAGATCATGCGGGGCTTGGTGCGCACGTCAAAGATGATGCTCTTTTGCAGCCATGGGACAAGGAAGTGTGTGCCCTCGCTGATTACGCCTTCCTTCACTCCCGACAGTCGGTCGAAGATGACGGCGCGCGAACCACCTCGAACGTCGTATATCGACTGGCTGGCCAGGCTGACGCCGACTGCCGCCGGTATGGCTAGTCGGTAGATATTGCGTAGCGCGTTGGCGTTGAACTGTGCCATGATGGGCTGTGGCTGTGGGCGAGATCGACTGTTGCTGCCGCTTCTCTGGGTGAGTGGTCTCGGCTCGGCTGGGGGAAGTTTATTGACTGAGGTGATGCTGCCGTCGATGCCTTGCTTCACTGCAAATCAATGAGAGCTCGACCTCTGGAAGCTCCGTGCTGGTCCGTGCTATGGAGTGGGCACTTCGGTACGTACCTACCTAGGTAGGTAGCGAGTCTAGGTGGCGATGGACTGCTGACGCTAACCTCATTATGGGCTAGCGTTGCCAGATCCAATGGCTACCTTCCGATTTCCAACGACGTCGGAATCAAGCCCTTGTCTGGATCTCGACTTTGGCTCGTCACGACAACACACTTGCGCAACGTCGACTGAACACCTCCCACGTCAATCGAACCCACCCTCACAATGAGACCTACTCAGATCCTTCGCGGCGGTGGTGGCAATGATGCCCCCCTCGGCATGTACAACAAGTGAGTTGGTGGCAGGCCATGGTGTCGGGTGGGATGCGTGCCTTTCGCTACTGCGGTGCTTGGGAAGCTCGCGACCGCACTTATCCAGGGACACTAAAGCGCGTACTTGGGGCCCATGTTAATTATTTTCTCGGCAGGTACATTGGTGGCTGGGGGCATCTTGGTGAGTAGCCAACCCCGTGGGCCCTGGCAACTCGTCGAACGGGCCGGCATGCGACATGCGCAAAGTTCGGCGTGAGACCAACAGTTATGATCGAGTTATCGACGACGTGGCCGACGTACTGACACCATCCCCCGCCAATCAGGTACCGCGGCCCAGGCCCAGAAGGGTATTGTTACCTACGGCCTCGCCCCAAACCGACAGAACCCCTTCGCCGGCGCAGCCCACGCAGCCGTCTTCAACACATGGCGACGGGCCAGCGCACAGATCCTTTACGTCGTTCCTCCATTCGTTGCCGCATACTACATCATGAACTGGGCTATTGAGAGGTGAGTGCTACGTAGCGAAAGGCAGTCGGACGGGCTTCGCTAGCTACCGATCATGCGGCGCTGACTACTTTGGGACAGGAACCACTACCTGAACTCCAAGGCTGGTCTGGCCGAGTTTGCCGACAGCGAGGAGTAAAAATTGGCCGGTGGGACAGGCCAACGTACCGTTCATGCGGCAAGACTCTGGTCGGAGCCAGGTAACCGGACGCTGCGGTGTACAACATTAGATCAGAGATGCAGAGATCAATACAGAGCTCAAGTTTTAACACACTGTACAATATCGAACATCTCGCTAAAGGGCTCACCGACCTGCTCACGCCGTGATTCGCGGCCACAGCCGTTCCTGGACAGCTGAGTGATGACAAGCTTTTGCGGCATCCAATCGGCCGGCACAGCTCCTGTGGGATGGGCTACAACGATCGAAGCTGACACGTCCAGGTCAAATTCAAACTTGGCAACTGAGGTACTAGCATACGGAAAACACTGCATCATCCGTCCCTAGACCGCGCAGCTACGATTGGGTCGTCCCATTGGTCGCATCATCCTCCTTGACCACTTCAAAGCCTTTCCAATCCGGGAGGGCCTCTCGTATTTCAACTCGATACGCCGGAATGCCGCCAGCGTAGTTGACCTGCTCGAAGGCTTTGCCTGGCACGCTGCCACCCATATATGTGCTCCGTGTCGTTGGGAGCAGGGTCGCATCGCTGAGTTCGTTGATGTGCTTTTTCCATGCCTTGGTCGCATCCTTGGTGGCATTGATGTACTTGACACCCTCTCGCTTCATCTTGACAATGGCGTCTGCGATCCAACGACCTTGGACCTCGATGGTCGCTGGGCCATTGGACAGCAGAGTTGGACCATGAGGCCCATACTGGCGCGTTGAAAGTCAGCTCCCGGATTCCAAGGCGCAGGTGGAGTTTCGCAGCAATGACAAAGACATTAAAAAAGCACGCGTCGTGACATGACAACAGCCTCGAAACTGCCAGTAGGGAAGTTCACGTTTGCTCGAGGGCCAGAGAAGGGACCGGAAACCACTGACCATGTGAAACATGTTGGGGTATCCGGACACGGTGAGACCGAGGTAAGTATTGGCGGCCTCTCGCCACTCTGACTCAAGCTCAGTCGACTCGATGGACTGGAGCCCCATTTGGGTCATGCCGCCGGTCGTGATGTCCTTGCAGCGAATTATCAGTAGACATACAGCATCTCGATGGGGTAGATTCCAACTTACGAAGCCGGTAGCAATGGCGATCACATCCAAATCGTAGTGCGTGCCGTCCTCGAGTGTGATGCCAGCCTCATCAAACTCCTTGATGGGGTTCTTTGATATGTCGACGACATCGACATTTTCCCTGTTGAACTGCTCATAGTAGTTCTGTTCGAGACAGGGCCTTTTGATGCCGAAGTAGTGCGGCATCTTGAGAGGTGCAAGGATGTCTCGCTTCCTCGGATCACCAATTCGACTCCTGACGGTCTTGGCCCAGAAGTTGTATGCCTCCTTGTTGGCCTCGGCGTTCTTGTAGTAGTCTTTGTAGTTTGCCAGCCAGAATACGAAGCCACCGTGGTCAAACAGCGACTGGTAAAAGGTTTCCCGCTCCTCTGGGGAGTCTTCAAAGGTGTTCTTCTCGGAGAAGGTATACAAGAAGCCTCCGAATGTCCTCTCTCGCATCTCAAAGAATCGGTGGTACCACTGCTTTGAGGCCGTCTGCTCTTCAACCGTGAGGGGTCTCTTGCCCATTGGTATCGCCAGATTGGGGGTCCGCTGGAAGACTTTCAGTGAGCCGGCTACGGGGCCCCATTCCTGAGATATCTGGACTCCCGAGGCACCAGTCCCGATCACCGCACAGCGCTTCCCGCGCACGTCTATCTCATCGTCAGGCCAGAAGGAAGAGTGGTGCACGATTCCCCGGAACTTGTCTATGCCGGGCCAGTCAGGCACGTAGCGCTTTGCAGCCTTGTTTTTCGGTCTGGTTAGCCACGCCGTGGCTGTGACGGGACATGATGGATGGAGCCACTCACGAATCCGGTTCCCAGGATGAAGAACCTGGTCTTGCTCGTGCGCCCATCTGCTGTCTTCACGATCCATTTGGCTTGTTCCCTGTCGAAGGTGCCGCCAGTCACGACCGTGTTGAAGGAGCAGTCCTTCTTTACTCCAATCACCTTGTCCACGTGGTCGAAGTATGCTCGAAGTTCCTTATAGTCGGGGTAGTTGGTCGACCAGTTCCAGGTTTTGTACACTTCAGGCCAGGAGAATTCGTACTCTGGGACGGCCGAGTCCACACGAGCTCCGGGATAACACTGCGTCAACAGTCAGCTGGCTGGATCCTGTCACATATCTAGGGTTGCAGGGCTATAAGCCACGACGAGTTGTGCCATCCTTCTTGAACCAGAAGCGTGGCACATCTGGTTTGGGATTCGGAACAGGAACCGGCACAATTCAATTAAATGTTGGGCACCACTTCTTTCTTGTTCTGCACAGGTCGCATTTTGCAGTGAATGCTTACGTTCCACCTCCAAGTCCCCCCGGTGTCATTGCCAGCTTCAAATATGACAGCCTTGAGTCCACGATCACGGAGGGATTTGAGCATGAAGATGCCGCCTTGGCGTGAGCGTCAGCACCTAAACGAAACAGTCCGTGTCAAGCTCGGCCTGCGGTCATGAGACTTACTGAAGCCTGCCCCGACAATAATTGCGTCGACATCGATTTCATTGGTATAAGGCCATTTATCGCCCTCTTGCCGAAGGGAATAGTCGGTGAGCTGGGTCTTGAACTTCTTCTCCACTTGAGGGACCGTGACTACTGCCGGATCTCCCATGGTGACGAGGGCACAATTTGAGCACAATCACTTAATATCCAGCCGGGATGGATGGGAAAGACTTGACGATTGGTGGCGATCTATGTATCCGAGATGACTTCAGGACACATTGTTGGGGTGCAAAGGAGCATGTTGCAGTTTGTCGAGGGCTCGTAGAACTTAAATAAATACTTGCCAAAGAATAGTAATGTACTGACTGTACTTCATGCCGTGTAACATTGGACTCGGCCCGGTCATGATCATATCCTGTCCCCACCTGAAGACGACTCTGCTGCGGGATACTTAGTTGGTGGTAAAAGAGGAAGGGGGAGGGGGGGGTGGTGCGATCATCATTCCTCGCGCTGTGCCACCTGTGACTCTGAGCTCCTCCTCTTGACCTTCCCTGATGGCCAATCTCGTTCCGAATCCTTCATTTGGCGCTGAGCTCAAATGGCGGATCCGCATTCAAACGGCAAGGCATTTCAATCATTACGACACAACGTGGGCAGGAATCCCTGTTCCTTCCTGCCCATGCAGCCGTGTCTGTCAACTGGTCGTGCGTGACCCCATCCTTCAAGGTTCCCCGCGTGGCAACCGCATTGACGGAATCCGGGGTATGAGCTTCCGGGTGTGTACCAATGGTCCAAAACACCGACATCTGTTCTGGCGTATCTCGGCATCTCCAGATCGAGCATCCCGAGCTAACGTTCTCACTTCTTCTCCTCCTAAAGTCCCGGCGAGAATGACTGCGCCTCCGTGGGATGCCATTGAGGCCATTCGCGCGTCCTCCAACCCCCTGACTTCCCCGCGCTGATCTAGTTCCATCTGCCCGAACCGCTGGGATCGATTCGAGCGCATCGAAGACGCTGCGGGGTCACTCGGGTTGTTGAGTTAGGAATGGATGTGGAAAGCGGAGCACCGTTGGATGCGGAGGCGTGCCGTGGGAAAGAGCACACCTCGACAACATTGAAGTGGGTAAACGTTCATTCAAGTCGTGGCCTACTAACCTAGCTAAGTTAAGACTTGAAGTAATCAGTAGCTTCTCGCTCTACAAGCTTTTCTTATAAAGGTATATATAAGAGGTTATATATATATAAGAATAATAAAAAAAATATTTAAATATTACTTCTTAAGAGTATTATTAATTAAAATTATACTCTATATATAAATATTTCATAATTTTTACTATAAAATTAAAGATTATAAAATTAATTTGAAAGATTTTATATTTACTTCTTACTTTATTGCTAATAACTTTTAATACTAATATAACCTAAGATTATATATAAATCTAATTTATTTCATTTCTTAAGTTAATCTCATCTTTTTAAATATTTTACTTTTTAAGTTATATATATATTAATATTATAGTAATAGTATACTAATACATTTCTAAATAATTTAGTAAACTTTTTAAGCTTTATAGTATTTAATATTTATTATTATACTTAATTAAAACACTACGAAATAAATACTATATTTAAAAAACTAATTTTAACTTATATATTATACTTTTTTATTATCTCCCCTAAGTATAAGCTTAAAAAGCTTATAATTATTGTTTTTTTAGTACATGAATTTAACTATCTACTATTTCTATAACTAGGGTAATTTATAGTCTTATTTAGCTATAGCTTCTTTTTAAAAGTATTTAACGTCTTAGAATCTTAAGGCTTAAGCTTTTATACTTAAGTAAGCTTAGGTTATATCTTCTTAAAGATCTAAATGTATTAAGATTTAAGCTAAAGGTTTCTTAATATATCTAAAAGTTATTAACCTTTTTTTATTATTAGGCTTTTTTAAAAGTAAAAAGGTACCCTAGTATAGAGATAAACCTATTTATTTATCTCTATTTATATTACTATTTATAGTAGAGCTATTAGAGCTTTATATTGAGATAATAAAATATAGTTACCTTACCTAAGGTTATTTTATCTATTTAATTACTTTAAAGGAGTTTTATAAAAGAAGGTTATCTTAGTTACTTTTACTTATAAGATATATATTAAAAAGTAGAGCTAGAATTTTAAATAAAGTAGTAGTAGCTTTTTAATACTACCTATTTCAAGTAATTTAATAGCTTAAGTTATATAATAAATAGTACATTTACCTAGTACTTAATAGCGTCTAACTAGCTTATAAAATATAATAGCTTAAGATTTAATAGTACTAGTATAAATAAACTAAGTATAGCTTAATGCTATACCTATTTATATTAAATAGAAGCTTTTAGCTAGATAAGTTATAAAAGCAAATTAGAATATTACTTTAAAACTTTCTATATAGTAAAAGTTACTATATTTATCTAAAACTTTGTATTAACGTTAAACACCACCGAGTTGCGCACCCCACCAAGTCGCGCACTTTTCCGGAAACTATTATAGTCTACTTTCTAACCGCGTTTTTTTGCACTATATTCTAAAATAGGAAAAACAAAAGAATCCATTATTTAGCTTGCTATTCAAGCTATTTAAAAAAACCCAAAACTAAGCAAGCAACGTATATCTAAAATATACAATATACCCAAATCAACCCTTTGTAATAGAATAGCTAGCCAAATTGCACAACGAAATATCTATATAAACTACAAAAGATTAACAAAAATAAAAAAAAAGGTTATTACTTAATATATATTTAACTAGGATTTACAGGAATATTTACTTATCCTTATAAATATAGAAGATATAGCTAATTTTTTGCTCTAAGACTATAGCAGTAGCGCTATTAAAAAAAACTAGGCGCAAAAATTTATTGCGTTAAA
>MAVT02001051.1:0-17301 GCA_001702395.2 Diaporthe helianthi | reverse complement strand
TTAAAAATCTATATAGCGGTATAACTACTTATATAGCCTATCTATAGTAGGTTTTTCCCTACGCCCTAGAACACTATTATAGCTACTAAGCTAATATAAAGCTATATAAAACTTATATAGAGAAACTAGTATACTACCTAAATTAAGGTATAAGGATTACTAATATTCTAGTAGTAGCCTTACGCGATATTAGTAAACTTAGTTAAAAGATAGTAATAAAAAGCGTACTTTATATCTAGAAGAGGTAGTATTAAAGTACGAGCTACGCGAGCTACTTATAGTAAATAGAGTATAAAAAATACTTTCTAAACTTATAATATATATAATTTAATAGTAGGAAAGGTAGTATATTAGAATAAGGATACTTAAGAGTATAGTAAAATAGCCCTTAATAAATAGAGGTATAATATTAATTATAGTTAAAATAGTTCTATAAGTTTATAAGTTAGCTTAACTTTAGATAAAAATATAAGATATAGTAATATTTATAGCTAGAAAGATAAAAAAAAGTAAGTAGCTCTAATTATATAATACTTATTTAAAACTACTTTAATACTATAAGAGGATACTAAATATAATATATAAAGCTAATATTAAGCTATAGTAAAATAAGTAGCTAATAAATTTAAATAAGCCTAACTAGGAAATAAAGTACGATAAAGCCCTTAAAGGGGGTTATATATAGTTAAACGATATTTATAATTATTTATAAAGAGTCTAAGAATTTATTTAAACTTCTAGAGACTAGGTTAGAGTAGAAATAGATTTTATTTCCCTAATAACGACCTCGCCTAATTTTTAGGTTTTAACTAGACTCTAGGACAACGTTCCGTTTTACGCGTGCTACAATGTTAGTCCGTCTAAGCTAATATACTAGCTAGTATATGCCGGTGGCCTAAATCCTAGCTACTAGGTCTGCACGACTGTATACTTAATGCGCTATAGGGCTACTACTAGATGATTTGTACGTCTCTAGTAGATATTGTAAAGCTTTGGCCTACAATGTGTAATAAGAAGAATAGGCTGCAGAAGTAGAAGACTAAGAAAAGAAACTAGCTAAGTTTACTTAGTCGTTAGCTATAGCGTTTTAAAAATACTTCTCCTAGTTCCGTTAGCAACCTAACTAAGTATATATTAGAGGACTTAAAACTAGATATTGAATATTTTGAAGATGAATCTAAGAGAACAAACCCCTATCCATTAGAGTGGCTATAAAAGAAGGGGCTAAAGACGGCTGAGAAAAGCCTGAGTATACTCTGGGTAGTACTTTCACAGACCGATCCTGAGGAACCTCAAAGCCCTCAGACAAGCGGTAGTGGAGATGGCCAAGACCTACATGATCCCGCAGGCAACAGGAGCCCAGAGAACGATACTCATCAGGATCCAGACGGAGACATTGACATGAGGTCTAACCAAGGCACCAGCCACAGAGCTAACTCAGAGTCCAGCGAGAACAGAACCAATTCAAGCAGCTCGAGAGAAAACTCGGCCTCTAGTGAGCCGGCCAGGGACAGAACTAATTCGAGCGGATCGAGAGAGACCTCGGCCTCCAGTGAGCCGGAAGGCGATCACTGGCCGCTCTTTACTAAGAAGATCACCCCTCGAAGATGGATTCCGATCAAGTCGGAGTATCGCTTGTATGGGTGCGATTTTGCCGACATCAGCTTCCGCTGCGAACTATATTGCGAACTGGAAAACCCGGGGGCTTCCGAGGATCAGCTACTGGATACTGCGCGAAGCTTCATGCTGAAGTGCCCGGCAGCACTCGCATCACTAGAGGATATGTGTGAAGAAGCCGCTATGTTCAGCTATCGCAGATATCGGAGCACACATCCGCGGCCGCGAGACCCTAGCGGCCTCGACGGCAAACGCCACGACCGCGACACAAGTGTCTTTAGTGACGACTTAGAGCGCGACCGGCAGGAACAGGGCTTTGGCAGGCCCCTGAGAGCCGCGGCCGAGGATTGGAAAGATATCACGCTCGTCCGGGACGCTGATAAGAACGAGCCAGGTGAGGTCCGCGGAAAGATACAGATGATTATAGGGAAATGGATTGACGTTAGTCTACCAAGCCTTAATACCGCACTCCCCAATATGGAAAGGCACGTCCTTGTACGGAAATCAGATTATAGCGAGAAGGCGACGCAATTTACTCTCTGTGAGGAAGGTAAACCCAGGTGTTTCACCTGTGGCGAGGACGTCAGCAGTCTAACAGTTGAGGCCTTCTTCGAAGTGAAATCAAGCTCCACTATTATACCCTCGCCCGACAGACATACATGGACAAATGGCCGGATGGATATGCAGTTGGGTATACAAATGCAGGGATAGTGCCGTGGTGTCGAGGGAAATTTGCGGATGTATTTGGTAAGGCGGATATAAACGAGGAAGTTAACGCCTGGAGAGTAGACGTTGGTTAGGAACCTATAGTTACTATTCCGAGGCCGCGGATTCGCCGCTGAGGCTTACTATCCGCAATTCGCGCAGGCTTCGCTGCTGTTGAGTATCTCAGGATTGACCGCGAACTTTTCTTATTTCAAGTCATGTTTTTAATCAATATAGTGGCTTCGGATGTATACGGAATAAGAACGCAACCAGTTAATCATTATAGCACAAGAATGAAACAGCCGAGCCATCTTTACTAAAAGATTACTTCCCCTGTATGATTTCTCCGTGTCTTTAGGTCCGTATCTTTAGGCGTAGCACAGAGCACTGGCGCGCGCCCAAGTCCGGGACAGCGGCGCACATCCTCCATCCTGACTTCGGGCTCTATATGTGCCGCCTGTGGCAACCTCGCTGCAACGGCACTGGCAGAAGTAATATTCCGACACATAATGTGTTGAGAATGAGTAGGGGGCCATTATGCCCCAGCACGCGGCTTCTGCTTGTCCAGTTCCTCTTCCTCGAAGGCTATCGCATGCTCAACATCTTGTGTATACAACACCAAGGCAGCCAATACCGCAATGAAAAGCGACTCGATTAAAGATGCAGCCCTGAGCACCCAACAGGGTACTTTTGTATGCAATCACGGGCTACAGGATGAGCGACGTGATTGTCTAACCGCAAGCCAGCAGCCTGACTTGGATAGCGACAGCAGCGACGAAGAGTTTCCTGCCATCGACTCGGAAGAGTTCAAGAAGGTGCACCATCGCTGGTGCGAGAGTGAGTGTATCCTCCACAGTACGGCTACCGCTGTAAGGCGAGATAGTCCCAGCACGCATGAAGGAGCCCAGCTTACTATTGCGGCGCTGCCCCCTCAGCCAGGGGCTACAGTACGCACGACTACCTAATCACTATCCGGCAGTTGGAAAGGTACCGCTCAGCTCGCCGGCCGGGTACCGCTCTAGACCTACGAGGCTGCCAGTGCGGCGCGGCTGACAAGGCTAATCACGAAAGCGGCAGCGCAGACCGCATCACAGGTATTACAATATTAAGAGCTATAAGTACACCTCCGCAGGGATCCTAAACGTTAATTACCACTATACCGTTACATTAAACCCACTCATCCCCACCTTATACCTTTTTCTAGCAATTTCTATACAAATAGTACCTTAAGTATATAAATCGCTATAATTTTTACTTTTATTAGGATTTTTAACTTAGCTACTAACTAACTTTTTAATAGATATCTCTTAATTACTATATATACTATATATACTATATCTTCGCTAGTATACTAAAGTTACCCTTTATATAAGCCCCTTTTTTAATTATTAAGAGTAACGTTATTATATAGTAGAACTAAACTATAATATTTATAAGTATATAAAAACGCTATATAAAGATACCTAGTTTATATAAAAAGCTATCTCTAAGTATATAGGGTATATACTATAGTAAGTTTAATAAGTAATTATATACCTAGTAATACTAAAAGAAATTAAAAAACTATATACTATCCTTTACTTACTTTAATATATAGAGTTAAAATAGTAGTTTTTATTAGATCCTATACTTTAGTATTTCTTATAAGTAGACCTTTATTTCCTTATTCCTTTAACTATTTAGAATATTAGTAACTAGGCTTTTATAACTACTTTATATACCTTTAGCTATTCTTACTACCTCTAGCTATAATAAATATACTATATACTAGAAAGCTACTATACTTATATATAATAGTATTATAAAATACTATAAAGGTACTTAAATTTTAAAAATTAAAAGTAGGTAATATTCTCTAATAAAACCTAGGTAAATAATAACCTAATATAAAAGTAATATATTATAATCTATAATAATAAAGATTTTAAAAACTTTACTTTACTTTACTAGTACCCTATAGGCTAGATATTTTAAGGTTACTTTATAAGTAGTAAAAAAGGTTTAGAGTATATTTAGGAAAAAGGCTATAAAGGTATAAACTAGTATAACTATACCTTTTAAATCCTCTTTATTATTTAGTACTTTTATACCTATAACCTAAATAGCTAAAAAGACTTCTAGTAAGATAATATACCTTTCTATTAAGCTAGGCTTATAAAGTAAGTCCTTTAAATAATAGGTATTTTATATATCTAGTAGCTAGTATATTTACTAAACCTAAGCCTTATAGAAAATATATAGTTTATAATAAAGGATTAAATAGAAAGATATTATAATATTTAGTCCCTTAGGCTTTATAATCTTTAAAAGGTAATTATAATAGCTTAAAAGTATATTCCTAAGTAGTTTCTACTAGAACTAGCTTATAAAATACTTAAAAGGCTTTAGAACTATATTAACGCTAAAGGTAGGGTAATTAATTACTAAGAAATATAAGGTACTTATATTTATATATAGTATACTAATAAATTTAAGTTATAAAAGATATAGTTATATTACTCCTACTACGCTAAGCCTAAACGTTACGAACTAACGTTTAGGATCCCTATAAAAGTATAAGGTTAAAGTACCATTTTCAATATATAAGCCATTGAGAAAAACCATACACAGGACTAAACACATTGGTAAGCTACAAATACCTTGATACTACTTGCTTTGATGCTATGTTAGTAATATAATAGTGTGGAGAAAATTACTAGAAAAAAGATATTGACAAGAATGGGATTCGAACCCATGTATCTCACGATACTGCTGTACACCCCATTTTTGGAGAAGAATTTATTTCTTGAAAGCAGCGCCTTAGACCGCTCGGCCATCTTGCCCATTTGAGACCCATACAACGTGTCAGTAAACGTCGCCCATATTTCTGTCATTTTACAGATGATCCTACAAGATGACGGGACTACCTCGTCATTAGACTGGCTTATGTATTTCCCATCAAGCCCATAATATTGCCACCACCTGCGGGGCTCGGTCTTTCTCTAGTAGCTTCAGTTGGTATACCCTCTAATACATCAACCAGTGTGTTCATACGGAACAAGCCTTTACGAGAAGGGTTCTTCATAGCCCATTGCCAGGAAGACCTCTGCCCGCTATCCTTTTCTCGCTGGCAATATTGGATGGCTAACCGGAGAGCCGGGTCGCTTTGCTCGTACAAGTCGGTATTACCTAATATTCGATGGGTATGAATTGTGCCGGGCTTTGCGAGATGGGCTTTGACGCGAAATACCTGCCGATTGTCACTTGTGGAAACGAGCGGTATCGGGAAATGGTCGATATTTGAAAGGGCGAGCCAGGCGACATGTCCATCTTTGGCCACCATTGTCGGTATGACCTCGTAAGTGCCATTCCGCAAGCCGTCCCGAAGGCTCTGCTTCGGTTGATCTTCTGCCTGAACTGATGTCTTGCTCATCTTGTGTCGATCGTTCGCGGCCAAGACGGTCAAAGTTTCGTTCTCGTCTCCCCCTAATACCTCAGCCAACAGGTCTATGACTGGATCCTCCAATATGTTGTTCTCTGCTGCTGGAAAGATTTGGTCCTGGCTAGACTTCATAGCAGGGTCTTTGGCATGGGAGACTTGCTTGCTAACGGAACATCGCTTACGGGCACACACATGCCTCGGCAGATTCCTCATCCCCTGGCAGCGACACATCCACTAAAAGTCCCTTGCCCGAAATGGAATACGTACCACCTTGCCATCATGTGTGCGCTGCTTACTGCGGGCCTATCAGCACTACGATGCTACGCACAAGAGCCGTGGCGAGACGATCGGACCGTGACGGGTGGGCCGGATAGGCTCCGTATGTTGCGTGTACTCGCATGGTATATATGCCGAAACACACTTTTCCTATCTTCCGTCAGCATAAGGGGATTTTTTTATTGTCGAGGTTCTTTGCTTCCAGTCAACTTCAACATCAACCTAGAAAGCCTATACTCAGAATGGCGACCGTGAAATCATTCGACCTCAATGGGCTTAGGCTTAATGCCCTAATGTCTACAAGGACCATAGCTATTCTATTCGGTATCTAGCTTGCTTATCGAGTAGTAATCGCTATATATAATTTTCCCCTCTATATCCTCTCTATCACTTTCCTAGCCCTAAGCTAGCTATAATAAGTTTCTTCTATAAAGGGTATTATAACTAGATCCTTATTAGCTAGTATAGTTATAAGATCTAACGGATATACAAGGAATATAGTACTATATTAAGTTTAAAATAGTCTAGTAAAAGACTTACCTATTACTAACGCATTAAGCTTAGGTCTTATAATAAGGATTAACCTTAAAGAACTATACTATAACGATCCCTATTTTATAAATAAGATCTACGCCTTAGGAAATAGGAAGTAAAATAAGTAGTAGGACTTCCTAAATATAGGTACTATAGGACCTATCTTTATAAGTAGGTTTTTAACCCTAGCGTATAAGCTCTATTAGATATAAAAGCTCCTTATAAATAGGTTCTTCTCTTAAAGCTAAATACTAAAGCTTAAGGGTAAAGTTTATAACTTTACCTAGTATATATATAATAAGCTACTTTATACTAGAGGGGTATTTAATATTAAGGAGGCTTTTAACTACTATATAGCTAATATTATCTTATAGTATACTTTTAGTAAACTACTAAGGTTTATAGACGAAAAGGATAAAATACTTAACTTTAAAAGCTAGGTAAAAAGCTTCATTAATAATAATATATATAATATATTACGTTACGCTAGTAAGGGCTATTATTACTATTACTCTATATTTTACTAACTATATAAGCGATAATATAAAAAACCTAATATACTAGTTCTAAGTAGTTATTCCTAGGTATATTTAGAAAGCTATTAATAATAAAGAGAGTAGTAGAATCTTTATAACGTGTAACTACTTCGCCGTCCATTAGCTCTTAGGCTACTTAAGGCGACGATTTCAGTTAATACTACCGTTAGGAGCGATGCTTCCTAGCCTCGTCTGTGCGGTATAAGGCTACGGCTACATGCCTAGACGGGCTTTTTGACACTGTGTCTTTTATAAACGCTAGGTCTCTAAGCGTTTACTACTATATGAAGGGACTATATGCCTTTAGGCTATTTACGGATTAAGAACAATACTACTAGAATCTTTATAAATCTTATAGCTAATAATTAATTACCTAATAAGGAGAAAATAATCTACCGTCTCTTTAAGGAAGGATTTAACGTACTAGTAGCTAGTACTAAGACTATTACTATTAGTTAGTCTCTCTTCCTTTTAATTACTAATACTAACAGTATTATTCTAAAGGTATCCCTTATATATATAACCTTTTACCTCGTATTCTAGCCTACTACCTTTACCTAGCTCTAAGACTCCCTAAAAAGTACTAACTTACTTAACCTTAAGTAGACTAATTTTAAGTAGCGGCCCTACTTATAGGCTATAATCTATAAGTCCCTATACCTAGTACTAGATATTACCTACTAGTTATCTAAGGTTATATACGATAAGGATCTAATTTATAAGAGCGAGGATAGTAAGGTTAAATAAGTAATACTATATAGTACCCCTATAAGTATAACGTTTATAATCTAGTATACTAACGAATCCCTATTCCTAGACCCTAAGGAGTCCATCCTAGAGCGGTAGCTACCTAGGTACTCGAGGACGGGCGGCATAACTACGCACTCGAGAAGTACCTAATCTCCTTTAGGAAGGGGAGCCGGGCATATCTGGGAAAGGAGTAAGTCATGTCCGCCACGCAGACTTTCTAAAACCCCCCAGCTAACTGCTGTTAAACCTGCTGCAGCCTCGCTTATTGCGAACTCTACCTCCTGACCGCGGCCTTGGCCCTCCGCGTCCTGCCGAGGGCTCGCCTGCACGACACGACCGTTGAGGACATCGAGTACGACCACGACCTGATTGTACCTCAATATGTACGTCGAGTGGCACGCTCGCAGACAAGTGCAGATCGTCAGAGCGGTCGGTGATGCGTCAGTCCTCCTTGCCTCATTTTCCGCCCGTGTTACTTCGCAACCGCTTCCAGAGGCCCTGTCTCTGCTGCTGCTGTTGCTGCTGTGTTTCACGGCTGCTGCTGTTGTGGCTGATGTTCTTCTTACTGCCGGAAGTGGCGCTCGACTGCTGGCTGATCACACTACCGACATCAGTCCCGGCCGCGGATCGACCCAATCCTGGGAGGTAGTAGGTTGATGGCGAGGCCTCTCGCGGGTCGATCTCGTCGTAGTCGTCATAGTCCGGGGACGGCATCTCACCAAGCTTGTCCGGGCGCCTCTCGTTGGGGAAGGAGTAACCTGCTTGCAAGGTGCCATTGGCGTTCTCTCTCATCTTGTCGAGGCCGGTGGCGAGGTGGCCCACAAGGGACCCTTTCCTGCTGTTGAAATAATCATGGTCATGGAACGCCATCTCCTGGTCTTTCCTGGGTGGCGCGGGCGGTGCTCGCGAAGGCGGCGGAGTCTCCACATTCTTCCACAGATCGGGAAACCGAGCCCTGAACTCTGCCTCCAGTTCTCTCTGGTGCTCGTCCACGACCATGGCCCGCTCCTTGACCACGGCAGGTGTGAGATTGTGCCCTGGAGTAGGCTCCTCGCGCTCAACCCGGCGCAGCCACTCCTCGAACCGCGCGTGCTTGTGCCTGAGCGTGTCCACGGTCGGGGGTGTGGCGGCCCTCAGCCCATCCTCGTATTTCTTTGCGGCTCTAGTCATCCTGTCACCCGTGATATACTTGTCGTATGAGAGGCAGAACTCGCGGAATGGGCCCTTCATGAGGAAACACCTCCCTGACCAGCTGCCCTCGGCCCTGAACTTGTCCAGTAGCACCTCTGCGACGGGGCACTCCCACGGCGCCTCGATGTTCCTGTCATAGACGACCATACATCTGGTCCTGCTCCACCGGGAGAAGGCTCTGCGGCTCTGTTCATCGGTAAATGTGCGGCCAAGCATGTCTAAGCTGGATGTCCTCAGGAACTTTAGTGGTACACGCAGATTGATTGCACCATGGATGTGTGACTTCTGGAACTCTGATGGAGACCTGAGGTCAACGAAGAGAATTTGTGCTGGGTTGAAGATCCCGAGCAGGTCGTTCAAATGGCCAGGAAGGATTGATTGCGACGCGGGATGGCGAGCCTGGTGAGCCTGGTGAGCCTGGTTGTCAAGCCTGCTGTCCTCAGTCTTGATCTTTTCTATGCTGTTTACTGTCTTCTCTCTTTGCCGTCGATGGTGGAACCAAATCTGAATTCTGTCAGCCATCTGCGCTACGATAATCGTTCAGTATCCACAAAGTTACCCACCTTGACATCCGTAGCTTCGACACCGAGGTGAGAAGCATAGTACTCTGTTGTTCCATCACTCGGGTGCGGGTCTTTCTTATAGTAATCTTCTAGTCGCGCGACGACATGCGAAGCTAGTGCTGGACCTTCGGGAACATCGTTATCACTCTCGAATATTGTCCTCTTTGAATTCCGAGATTGGTTGAGCAGAGGTTTGCGTATGATTCCACCCTCAAGTGCTGCCTCCCCCAGCCCCATGACAGCGGACAACGGGGCACTGCGGAAAGAGGCCATCGAGCGTGAAGATTTGAGTGACGATCTCTCTGAATTGCCCAGGGGCCCCAGCGTGAGTGTTTGAGGGGACATTTGTTCCGGGTATATTGACATACTCGTCTGGGCTCGCCAGCTTCCAGACCTGTTCCCGCCTCTGTGGGGTCCGGCAGCATCGGCCAGGGAGGTATTCTGCTGTGACATGGGGCTGAGAGAATACGTTGGCATTGAGGGCGCGACAATGCTATCTCGGAATGTTGTTCCCGAGAAGACAGATGCCCTGTCGCTCGAGTACAAATCAGCCAAGGTTTCAACAGGCGCCTCAGGCTCTGGAGGAGCTTTGACGAGGTTGTTGGACCGAATGAACGCCACGAAAGAGCAAGCCTGGTCCTCAGGAAGAAGATCCCATATTGTGACTGGCATGGACAGAAGAAGCAGCGTGGAATGGCTCTTGAAGACGCCTTGTACCGTGACGTATCTGGCTAGGGCCGGAAAACTAGATAGCCACTGCTCCCAGGCATTCAGGTCCAGTCTCTGGTCGTCTTCCAGTGCCAGAGAAATCATCACATGGGGCTTGTCCTCATTCGGTTCCGTGAAGCAGCCATTTTCTTCTGGTCCTCGGCCCAGCAGCCTCGCGTCCAGCGAGCTGCTGGAGGGCTGGGGTGGTGATGGAGGCTGTGGATCATCTGGGATTATCCGACTCATTTCAATGCTGGGTGCCTTGTGGTCCGATGTCATCATGAAGTGTACAGGAGTCGACCGAGCCTCGAATCGTTTCCCATTGATGCGAATAGGCCGAGGATGTTTTAAACGTGCCAAAACTTCAGCATGTAGCATGGCTGCTGAGAAGGTTTTCAGCCTCCACTCCCCAAGGACCTCTATGAGGGCATTTGTGAAGGAGTATCTCCCAGGATCCGGTGCGATGGCATCCCAGCTTGAGGCCGATATCGTCTCAGTGATGCTCTTGCCATTAGGAAAGGTTGCCGAAGCTGCCCCTGAACAGCAATCCAGCAAGATCAGAACGTCGGATATGGAGCGCTCCAATAGTGTCTGGATGGCCGACCACTGCAGCGATGGGGACCCAGAGTGTCGAGTTGCACACCAGGTGCTCTGTCTAGACTCGTCGATCTTGGCATGGCCGCCATAATAGACCACAAAAAGGGTATCGTCAGACTCGTGCTCCTTGATGAGAGCGCCAATCTTCAGCATCAGATCCAGGTGCGGGTTTTCTGATGGTATCGCAAAGATGTCGGTATTAAAGCCATAGTCTCCGCTGAAGCACGTTGCCAGGTCCTCGAGCTCTGGCAGCACGAACAGGTCATCGGTCTTCCAGTGGAGCAGAAGCACCTGGACGTTCTTGTACCGCTGGGAAGACCGGCCTCTGTTTGGAAAAGCCTTGCTGGCGGACTATGAGGCGGGTCATATCAGTCGACCTGCACTTTTCCTGTACGGAATGCCAGCGAAAGAATTTGCCTCACCTCTTGAAGAGTCTGAGCGAAGGTACCCAAGTGTTTCACATGGTAGCTAACGCGACTTGTGTCGTGGGTGGCCGAGGGAGCATCACCGATGCCTGAGCCGTACTGTACATAAGGAAACGGTGAGTTGAGGACAGGAGCTTGTTCGGGGCGCATGGTGACATTGAGGGAATTATGGAATGGAGACTGGAGGGCAATGGCAGAATGGCAGAATGGCAGAATGGCAGAATGGCAGACACACACACACACACAGACAGACATACGGTGGAGTCAACACTGCTCGTCGAACTTCCGCCGTCCGGCCTCCTCGTCCTTATAGCAATATACGGCTGGGGCTGCTGTAGGTTCGCCATGGCCACCGCCTTAGTCGGGCCAGGACTCTTATCTCTAGACCGGAACGGATCACCGAAGTAGGGACGGGACATGTGCGCTGCACACGCACCAAGGTATCAATGAATGCGGAGACTAGTAAAGGTACAGGTAGACCGGCTGGTCGGGGAAATACACGGCGACAAGAAATTACAAGACACACGAGACAGGACAAGACAAGATAAGTTCTGCAAGCAGGGGGGTATCAGGCAGAGGCAGTCCGAGTTGCACAAGACTTGACAAGACAGGAGGGAGCCCGACGGATGGTACTGTGGTGGGTGGGCGGACGGAAGGTAAAAGATTAACGGAGAGTTCCTGAGAATATCTGCATCGGGACTTGCCATTTCCAAAGACATAAAATGTGCTTAGACAGGCCGTCGGGGGGAGGCCTTGGATGCCAACAAGTTGGGCGCTTGGGACGATGTGTCGTCGGGAGCTGTCGTCGGTCATCGAATGCGGCTTAGCGGTCGAGTGATATCGCTCGGTACATCTTGTCTGCACGAGGCGAGTAGGGGTGGGCATGTACCTGGGTACTTCTCCACGACTCGATAGGTGGAGGAAGCGTGGGGGGACCCGTGAGCTTGCAGGCCCCTCCCTGACAGCAGCTCGGTGAGGCAATCGAGCTGTCGGCTGAACAGGGAGGTACATCCCGTGTCACACAACTCCAACAGCTCCTCATCACGGGACGCATTGCTGAGGGGACCACCGTCCATGGTGGCATAATTCTAGCCGCACAGCCCTATCTATCACCAACTCTGTCATCACCTACGTACAGCTGGGCGTTATAGATGCCATATCTGCTCATCCAAACTCTTGTTGCAGACACACTTGGCCAAAGGGAGGGAGGGGCCTAGCGGGTTTTGAAGAGGAACGCCAACATGCGGGAGAGGATCACTTTCCTGCACAGGCCCGAGGATGCTGTCGATCCGGCCTCCATAGCCGTCACTGGCACCAGCCTGACAGGCCCAGCCTTGTCTGCTGCTCGCGAGGACCGCATCACCCTGGCCCTCGAGGAGCTGCCCGAGGAGCTGCGCCAGGTCTTGCAGAGCTGTCACGAGCTTCACATAAGATGGATCAGCCCTCATCCCTACGACACTATCAACCCACTCTACTCCCGCCTGTCGCCTGGTCTTCACGTCTTCTTCACTCCTCGAGCTGACTCGACCTTCCAAGAGTAGGCTGTCCTCATGAAATAGCTAGTACATGTAATGCAGATTCCACATGCTGATTAAAAAAAAAACCCACAGGAGTGAGCAGCTATGTCTCGCCCTCAAGAGGGCCTTCGGTAGTCTGGATTGCGAAACGCCAAAGGTAAATTTATGCCATGAAACGTCCCAACATTTTACTTCCGGAGCCAACTCGTTAACATGGCACCAGGACTCGTTCACCTCACTGCCGAGCGACCGCTTCTCTCACTCTACCGCCTCCCAGTATTACCAGCCACTTGAGGACCTTTCCGTCTTCACCGAACACCTCGGCAACGATTTCTGTACCTTACCAGCATCTGCATCCTCGTCCTCTGACACCTCATCATGCGCCTCCCGCGTTGAGTTGCTGTCTGCCGCTAACTCCCTGGATATCTCTTACGACACCATATCCCACGCACTCAAGGTAACCGGGACATGGGGGTTCCAAAAACAGCCTTTGCGCGTCGTCGCACCCGAGGCCAGTGATCACCGCGTCGAGGTCGGCATCCTCGCCACCGATAAGCCTCACGGTATAGAGCCCCACGAGCTAGGGCTCTCGGGCTCGCTGACCGTCCTCGGCCAGGACAAGAAGCCTTCCGCAACCATCTTCAAGTTCCCAGCCCGTCACCGCCGCGTCGAGGGCGCCTCCTTCTCCGCCACCTTCCTGCAGCCCACCGGTCTCCACCCCACGCTCCAACTCCGGCTCCACGGCGCCTCCGCCGCCTCGCCCCCGGACCTGGGTACCGACGGGGATGATGGCTCCTCCAGCCACTGCTCGCTGCACGCCCACCTGACCCTGCCGCGGGCCATCTTTGCAGACAAGTACCAGCTGTCCGACCCCCTGTTCCTGGCCTCCAAGAACCTGACCGCCCTGCGCTACATCTCGCAGCCCGTCGACCTCGAGGCGCCCGACTATGTGTCGAAGCCCTGGGGGTCAGCCGCACTGCTGGAGCTTGCGGCGCCGCCGCCGCCTGCCGCCTCGGAGAAGACTGGCTGGACGGCAGAGGTGCCGCTCCACCTCCGCTACCTCAGCCCCGCGCCGGGCGGGTACCGCACGGCGCAGCTGCCGCACCCGGCCGTGTTCTGGGCCTGCACGACCGAGGAGGGCACCAAGTTCCCCGCCAGCCCGTTCGAGCGCGTCAATCTGGGCTACGACGGCCTGTTCGGGCCGCGCACCGTCTTCTGGCACGTCGACCCGGCGCCCGCGGATGGGGCCGCAAAGCTGCTCAGCGAGGTGCGCGTGCCGGTGCTGGACGTGGACAAGTCGGCCTGGGTCAGCGCCGGCACGGCAGTCGCGGTCCTGCTCGGGTTCGGGTGGGTCGCGTGGAAGCTTCTCTCTGTGTACCTCAGGACAGGGTACGGCCCGGAGCAACAGATGAAGGGACTAGAGAAGAAGCAGCAGTAGAGCAGTGGACAGGGCTCGACCTAGAAACAGGACGGATTCTGCGCGGCATTCAGGCGGTGGTGTTTTGAAGCATGATATATCTTGCGCTAGTATACTTGTCCCTCAACTTTGATCAGATCCCATTCCCAATGTCTCCATTCGCCTAGACCCATTTAATATGGTTCTCATTCGCTGTAGCCCGATTTCTCGAGCGTAAGCGAGCAGATATCCTTTGCGGCGATTTACACAGCTCAATGGAGCCATACACATGACTCGGCAGCCGGAGCATCCGGTTAAATCCACAAGTGCCGACGATTCCGCTTTGCGCGGAGTTTCCATGAACCCCGACAAGTTCTGCCTGGCACAAGCAGGCCTTGCTCTGACTGAGAATGTTGCCATCCTGTTCGTCCATCGTGTAGCCTTTTAGAATGCGAAGACCTGATCCTCGAGCTTGCTCACAGGCCTGGCCTTCTTGAAGCCAATGGCCTCGGTGGTCTTCTTCAAGCCGCTGATCATGGGAGGAGGGCCGCACAGAAGGATCTTGACGTCGTCGGCGGGCTTGGGGAGCCATTTCTGCAAGTGAAAGTCAGCATCACAGTATCGCTGGCCGCCGGGGACAATTGTAAAAGAACAAAAAAAAAAAAGAAGGCCTACCTGGATCATGTCGGCGGTGACATAGCCGACGCCGCCGGTCCAGCCCTCAGGGGGCTTGTCCAGGACGTAGTGGACCCTGAAGCCTTTGTCCTCGGCAGCGAGGGCGTCGAGATCTTCCTTGAGCAGGATGTCCTGCTTGGTGACGTTGGCGAAGATGAGGTCGACCTCTGTGCGGTCTCCAGCCTTGCGGCCGCGGATGATGGCCTTGACGACCTGCAACATCGGGGTGATGCCAGTGCCACCGGCGATCATGCCGAAGTGGCGCACCATGTTGGGGGTGTAGGTGAAGGCGCCCTTGGGCCCGCGCACGCGGATGGTCTGGCCGATGTTGACCGAGGCGAGGTGCTTGCTGATGTTGCCGGTCGGGTACGACTTGATCAGCAGGTCGAAGTAGCCGGCCTGCTCGTCGCCGCTGATGGGGGTGTAGGACCGCACGATCTCCTTGGTCGAGCCGTCGGGCTGGGGCAGCACCGCGCCAATGGAGATGTGCTGGCCGATGGGGAGGCCGAGGATGTGATCAGAACTCGGCAGGTTGAAGCGATAGCTGCAGCGCGCGTCAGTCAGCGGGAGAGGGTCACACCAGGTGGGCGGCGCCGGGAATCCGTCCCCAGGGCACTGGCGCAAACATACATGGCGGTGTTGTGAGATAGGATGGTCTTCTCCTTGAGCTCGAACTCTTGGAAAATATCAGGCTTGAGGGTCTTCTTGGGTTCTGCGGCGGATGGCTGTCAGCTGGTATGTTCGACTCCCGAAAGCGTGTTCCCGCCGCATTGAGAGGCAGTTGTGGAGGATCAAAAACTCACGACTCCTCCAGAACTTGACGGCACTCAGCGCGAGCGTAACAAGGACCGCATATGGGAGCCATTCCTTCTTAACAATAGCAACACCAACGACCAGCAGACCTGCGGGGATGTAGATGCCGTCGATGTACTTTTTCGAGCTCAAAGGTTCCTTGGTAGCCATTGCGATAGAAGGCTGACTGCCGTGAGCTTGTCGGGGAGGAGAAATTCGTGCCCAGTGTTGGATGAAGGGGAAAATGAATTGGTTTGTCTGTTTTTGAGCCTCGGGGCAAGTCGGTTAATATTCGGGCTTCCTGTTGGGAAATAGTGAACACGCGCGGTTGACAAGCTTTGGCGGCGGAGCCCGAATCGGCCCATACGCTCACGCTGACAGGATGCAACTTTAAAGCCACCCCTCCAGGGGTCTTTTTCTAGTGGGGCAACAGCTTAGAGCTCCGACCTTGGAATGTCAATCGGCGCCGATGACGGTCTAAGAACGACCCCGACTAGCCCGATGGCAGGTACCTAGACTGTACGGAGTACCTTGGTTTCCCGTACCGCAACATTTCGAACGGGGCCCACATATAAGCCCGCGTCAACCGCACTCCTTGACCGCTTCTGGTTTTGTTTACCACCACAAGTTCCTGAAGTCTACCTTGGTTATTTTGACACTGGCATGGTTTGCATCATCGTCTTTGTGCATGAAAGTGACACAAGAGACACGAGTAAGTGATGATAATGTTCACTAGCATCATCACTGCAAGCTAGATAGATGGAGGACTGCAGAATTGGAACGAGAAAGGGTCTGAGATGGACGGACGTCTAGGTACAGTATGTCACAGCATACCAGATGGCGGCACACACAATGTCTCTTTCCACAGGTTTCGGATTTCTGGAGATATAAAATAGTCTGTGACCGTAGGCGCAATGTGGAATCCTTATACTAAAGGGTAATTAACCTTTAATAAATATAGAGTTTGGGGTTAGGGTTGGGGCTAATAATTATAGCCTAAATTAAGTATTTTAAACCTACGGTTAAGGAATAAGCGTAGTAAGGAGTTACCTTAAAGCGAAGCGGAAAGGGTACTAATAAGCGGAAAGCTTTCTCTTATTTAATTAATTAACTAATTAATTTATTACTTATTTACTTAATTACTTAATTACTTAATTACTTAATTACTTAATTACTTAATTACTTAATTACTTAATTACTTAATTACTTAATTACTTAATTACTTAATTACTTAATTACTTAATTACTTAATTATATAACTACTTAACTACTTAACTACTTAATTACTTAAGTCGCGGAAAGGGTAAGGACGAGCGTAAAACTTTCTCTTTTTAATTATATAATTAATTACTAAATTACTAAATTACTAAATTACCTAATTATTAAGTTATTGAATTACTTAATTACTTAATTACTTAATTACTAAACTATTAAATTACTAAATTACTTAGTTACTTAACATTTATTTATTTAATTACTTGAGTATTTAACTATATTATTATTTAATATAACGTCAAACACCAACGAGTCGCGCACCCTAGCGAGTCGCGTACTTTTCTAGAAACTATTATAGTCTACTTTCTAACCGCGTTTTTTCG
>MAVT02001050.1:0-11438 GCA_001702395.2 Diaporthe helianthi | reverse complement strand
AAGGTTTCCTAGACATGGGGCTGGCCTTCCTGTTTCCGGGCTACCAATCAAAACCCATCCCCCCAAACCCCCGTCCCCACCAGCCCGGTCCCACGGGACGAACTGAGAAAGTGAAAGATAGAAGCAAAAAAAGGCGTCGGGTTTCTGAACCCGGCCTTTTTTTTTGTGTGGTGCCTAGTTTGTCATGTTTCGGACGCTACTTTGGGACATGGGCGCGTGCTCTCAGCCAGCATCGCCATTAACGTGGTCAATCTCTCGAGTCTGAACAAAACAAATAATGAAGACGGTGTTATGACTGCAAGGTTATTTTGCTTCTACATAGGTACGACTGCCGATGCAACCCTCTCAGCCATCCTCCGCGAGCGGTGTGCATCATGTAGGCTGTAGACACACACACACACACACACACACGCACACGCACACGCACCCACGAGCTGTGCAGCTGCTATCAAATATGTACAAAAGAACCCGGCTGGCGGCTGCCGCCGCTGGCCGCCGACGTCACTGGCTGGGACTGGGCTAGAGATAGAGATGTGTGGCGTTCTAACCCGCATCCATCCCAGATATCTCCCCCTCCCAAGCAAAACAAAAATGATGGGCAGCATCCACCCGGGGAACTACGCGCACGAAGAAAACAAGCACGCAATGCCACACACACACACACACACACACACACCAGTGCTTGTCAGGCAGCTGCATTGCAACAGTCCGGACAAACACGTCGCATGAGGCGGCGACGGATCATGTGGAACTGTCAACCCCCGGGTAAGGAGCCCATTGGTGTGGCCATGATGAAGAAGCAAAAAGAGCCACAACTTGCCCCAAGTGCCAACGCAACACCTCTCTGCCGACGCGCACATGTCAAGAGAAAAAGAAGGACGATAATCAGGAATACATAGACTACATATCATGTCGCCATCATCAGCTTCCCCCCGGGGGGGGGGGGACTGACGGAGAATTGACGGGTCAGAAAATGTGCCCCCCAAACGCACACCATCTTTTTTCCTCTTCCTCTTGCGCCTCGCCTCGCCTCGCCCGCGTTTCGCATGCCCGAGTGGGTGTTAATCTCAGAAAGGCCGGCCATGTTTAGGCTGCGTACGGGGAGGCCTTGTCCAGGCGTCACAGCTGCATCACACAGAAAAGGTTTGACATTGATGACTGGGAGTTGGTTATAGGAAAATTGGTTTTGGGGTGGGGGGTGTGTTAAGGTGGCGCTTTGGTGGGGGGGCTAAAAGTCCCCGTCTACGTAATGCTTCGGAACTCATCTCTAGTATGTGAATAACATGACCTAAGGGAGGGAATCTAAAGCCATGATGGCTGCATTTACGCAATTTGCGACCCCACGACGGTGCGAGTGCGAGCGAGCGCCATGGAATGGGCTGAGAGACAATTGCGTGGTGAAAACATAATCCAGCCTCGGCATCCTTCGGATTTGCTTCGAGAAGGAATCAGCCGAGGCCGGCGAGACTTTTTGGGAGGGTGGGGGGAAGAGGGTTAATGTTAACGATTATGATAATGATATGGTATCGAAGCGTCCAGGTGTCCATCAAGTGACCGGTGTGCGGCCCCAGAACCCTGGACCATGTCCCTAGTACTCCGTAGCCTCGGTGAACGCGGGGGAGCTTGGGGAAGGCCACTGGTCGCTCGCTTCACCTCTGCCGACGTTGTTTCCCCCCATGCGCTCCCGAATTAACCCAAGGTGAGACGAAATGGGGGAACCCCTTACTAGCCCCCCCGGGGGGCCTGTAAGTTGCCCATTCTCTTCGCTCCTCGCCGAGATGAGGCATTGGGGTGACAGTCCATGCATTTCAAGGGACCGGGTGAAGAACCCCGTCCGTCAAATACCATGATAGCCACTGGAGCACGGGGGGCGCGGCCAAGGCGGCGCCTTCATCAGGGAACTGCATCCTGACGGATCAACAAGGGCCCCCGATTGTGTGAGCTGTCAGGCAGTGTCAGGTAGCGCTTCTGGTGAGCAGTGGCCCGCGCCGTCTGCCCTTCCCGTCGCCGCGCGGGGGTCCCTCTTTTCTGTTAGCTCTCAGTCATGGTCACTGGGCCCCGGCGCACCGGGGAGATGCTTCCATATTCCCTGGGGCTGACGGGAAACGGGGGTTGGTGGTGGTGGATTTGACGGGCTTCGAAACCACTTGCGCGGCCATGGGTTGTTGATCAGATCAGCTAGGGACAAGCGTGGGATGCTCTCGATTGGTGCGCCTGGGCGCTCTTTATTTAACGTCAAGCCAGACACGGGAGGTGGTAAGACGGGAGGGGTTGGAGGGGCGATCCCTAAGCTGAAACTGTGAGAGCTGCACTGAGAGCCGTTGTGCTCTGCATGCCCCGGTGGTGAGAATGGCAGACTGGTTGAACCGCCTTTGTCAAAGTCTTGGTGTGGATTGTGTTCTGTTAGCGCGGTATAATCGGATGAATGGGGGCCAAGAGAAGGGCATTCTTGCTCGGCCGTCGTCGCGTACGGAGTAACAAGCCCAGGAGGCACAGGGTTGGCAAGGAGCACGAGAGGCCATTCGAGACGACCTGTTCTCCTATCATGTGGTGCGGACGGCCATCGTGCAGAACACGAGGAAAGTACGTGGTGTTTCGAAGGTCCGTGAGAACAATCACTGGCAAAAAAAAAAAAAAAGCCAAGGAGGACCCCCACTGGTACACAGCAGCGAAGGCGATCCAGGAGGCATTGCGTGTTTCGGTAGGTCACTGGCGACCGAGCCTGTGAGCGTGCACTGCTGCTACATGCCACCGCTTGCTCCCACCCTGCACTTTTCACCCACAGGCGGTAGGATTTTATCCTGGGGCAGATGACCTTGACGACCACGTATCCCCCACTGCAACGTCCGACAACATTGGCCCAGAAACACGGCCTAGGTATGCCGGATAGCATCTGCCATTATCATCTAGCACGCGCACATGGCTGCCTAACAACAATGCAGCGGCTCCCGAGAAAGGGGTCACAGCCGGTGGTTGACCTAACAGTAGCGAGCACTGCATTCTGTAGCATAGCGCACCGACGATCGCCAGCTGGGCAAAGTGCGAGGCCAACATCTTAGGCCTCGGATAATCAATTAGACAAACGTCTGTCCGCCCGCCCGAGGCAGACAGGATTGACGCTTCTGATAACGCTCCCGGAATGCCATGAGCATGTCCCGAGGTCATCTGCCACCCCAGTGGGCGGGAGTTCCAAGCTGTTTTAGGCCTGATTCCCACCCCTTGGAGCGAGCCAGTCGAGCCTGTCAAGCAGTCGTCCCTGTGGGCGATGGCCATGGCGATGAGTCCGCAAGCTGGTCTGTATCGTGACCTAGAGCTGGCCTCAGCTGTTTGGATGTTGTTCAATCAGCGAGTGCCACGGGCAGCGTGCGCGGCGCGGCAGATGCTGCGGTCGGGTTGAGGCATCCAGCTTGTTGGGTTGGGCTACCTGCTGCCCTGCTGCCCTGCCAGATTTGCCAGGGCTGGGGTCTTGGGCCTACTGTGTAGGGCCTGGGGCCCCAATCCGGTGCAAGATTATCCGACATGACAGCAGATTGATTGCAGCACATAATGTAGGCCATCAAAAATAGCAGCTGTTTGCAGGTGGTCATAAGGGGGGTCATACGGGATGCCCTCATCAAACCAAAACCCTGAATCTGGGGAAGCGAACCGGTCGGTGCGGCGCTGAAGGGGGTAAAGCAATGCGTTGTCTTCCTGAGAGCCTTGTGATGCGCTTTTGACGAATGCGCAGTCGAGCAGTCGAGCAGCTCCGGGCAGGGCTGGCAGGGCGAGCGCCGAGCGACAAACGAACTTGGTCCATGATCAGCCATCCGCACGCAGATCTGGACACATCCAGGGACCTGACCATCGTGACCGTGACACGGGCGGGACCCAGGCCCAGTCAATTCGCCGGGGAATCGGGAATCGACTTCCCCCCCTGCCCCCAAGCAGAGCCCAAGGTGAGGTGAGGTACGCGGGTTGTGTGGGTGACCGAGCAAGTGCCTACACAGTAGTCAAGTTCAGGGCCTGCCTGGCTGCCTGGCCAGGCCACTCGGGCTGTCAGGCAGGGCACGGCAGACATGGCACGCAGAGCGAGGGTCACGGGACGGTGGCTTTGAGGCTGTTGATCCGTTTCTGGGGGTCCAGTTGGGGGGACAAGGGGGAGGAAGTCTGGACATCAGGACACGCCCGCAGTCCCACAAAGGGCGGGACGGAGAGGCCAGCCCACCGTTTTGCACCTCCGCCTCGCTGCTTGCGGAACTTGGCCGATCTGGGGGCATTTCCACGAACCGTCGGGCAGAACGGCCAGATGGGCCAGAACGGCGCAGGAGGGCGGCTTCTCCATTTTGGGGCAGTACCCCCCAGACGCGTTTGACCAGATGGGGAACCTGTGGTAACAGCTGCTTGGGTGCATGGGGATTTGGCGAGCTGTCAAAGTCCATCATGTGACGAGCGACCTGCGCAAAAGGCTGGGGTCACCATGTGCTACCCAAAAGGGTTGGTCTCAAGTGTTGAGACTTACCCAAAACGGCAGATAGCCTACTGCCCTCTTTGGACACTCGCCGTTTGCAATACTGCTCCATCAGGGAGAGCGTCTTTTCCCTCCCACGATCGGCCCGTCTCTGAGAAAAGGCGCCCGTCCTTCGAACTCAGCCCGTCTGGGCGCATCTCAGACAATCCGAAGTCCCTTTCTCCCAACGTTCTGGGCCTCAGAGGAGTATCGAAAGTGGAGGCGAGAAAAAGGCAGCAAGACACCTCCTGCATCACAGCACAGCGCAGCGCAGCGCTTCGTGTCAAAGGTGCCTGAGCCCGTGGACGCAGCCGGCAGTAAGTCAGACGGAGTGCCGGATTCCATCTACCTAGGTATACGTAGATGCCTGAATAGACCTGTCTAGATATCGCGCGTGCGCGCGCTCAGCCGGCGAAACTTTGGTGCTTCTCGTCCCGCTTCATCGAGTGCTTTGCGCGTTTGATGGCCAAAATCCAATGCTGTCTGGGGAGATCACATTGTCCCAGAGCTGGGCATGGACGGGTGGGATGGGATGGGATGGGATGGATGGATGGATGGGTTGGCGGGTGGGTGGTCTTTGATGTTGCTGTTGCTGTTGCTCGATTTCGAAGGGAAAGATACTTGGGTACGGAGTACATGGCCGACAGGGCGGGATTTGCACAGGTACGTACCGAAACGGAATCTTCAAGTACAAGTCCCTCGGTACGTATCGATTTGTGGTCCTTTGTACCGGATACAGGTACGTACCGGCCGCTGGTGTCGCTGTCACTGAATCTGAAAACGTCCCTTTGGCCAGGCCCTGACTTGGGCTCCTCCCCTCCTCCCTGTCCCCTGCCCAGAGGTGGTCCTCACCGCACAAAGACCCATCCCACGCCTGGGGCCCTGGTCAGCCAAAGTAGATCCCCCCCCTCCACTTCCCAGCTCCACAGTCCTCCCCTGTCCATCGTTCTGCTGATGACCCAGGCTTGCAAGGCTCGAATTCCCTGCGAAGGGGTACCCGAACTGCGCTGCTTCTCCGGCAAAATACATCTCCCAAGTACCCTCTCCCATCTTTCCCCGTCCAGAGGTACCTCTGCTGCCCCAACCCAACCAGACCAGGGACGGCGTCCACTACATTACATTTACATCCCGTCTCCCTCTCCCCACCGTCCACTACTGCCCGTCCTCCTCTTCCTCTCATCATCTACAACTACAATTTCCACAACGACGACCTTACCTCTACCGGCGCAACATTTTACGACCGGTTTGTCCTAGGAGCAGTCCTCACACACGTCGTCCACTTTACTTGGAGCCATCCACCCCAGTCTCCACGCACCTTCTCGCCCTCAGTGCACCACCCAACCAAGGTCTTCACTTCGCAGCGTCATCGCGCATCGACCTTGAACAGTATCCCAGAACTTCCACAAATATCACCGGCTGATATCCACACTTCCCGACGGCCACTTCTCCGCTGCGATCCAGTCTATCCCTCGGTGACGATTCGAACTCTACATACAATCAAGGGTTCATCTCAGCACGAATTGCGCATCTACCCATCGCGACCGTCTCGCGACTAGTACCTACCGAGCCACCCTGCCCTGGTCGGCCTTCAGCACTTGCTCGACATCACTCGAGCAACATAGCCTCCGCGCAATGCCCTCGACCCTTAATGCGCCTGTACTGCAGGTGGATGCCAACATCATCCGTCAAGTCGACACTTCCAACCCCCAGAACCTATTCAACCTCTGGTGCAGTAAGTTATCCCCACAGACACTCCACCCGGCTCGGGTCTTAACCAGAAATCCAGTGCTCTCGAGGTGTGCAGACGCTCTGCCACAAGGAAGAAGACTAGAGAACCTCGTCTGGAGGTTATTAATGGAGGAGGTCCCCAGCGAGACTGCACCCCAGACCGCCACCTCTCTCCCGCGCGAAATCCAACGCCCAGCACGCAAGTCTTCTGCCGAGGACGTTCCCAGATTATCTGCGAGCGTCGAATCCCTTGAGAACGACGAAGAAGCCGTCGAGTTCTCTTCCGACTACTCCCCACTCGACATCTCCAGGCCACGCATCCGACGTCAAGACTCGTGCACGAGCACCCGCAGCAGACACATTTCTTCCGAGAACCTCGAGAAGATGGTTTCGTCTATTGTGGAGCAGAAGGAGTCCCTGTCTTCGCCCCTCCCAGTTCTGCCACCACTTGCCTCGCCACCTAAAGAGGAGGAGCCCTTGATGCTCCCTCCCCCGGAACTTATCCGATCAGGATCAACCACTACCGAGTCCCCAAGTAAGGACTCGGACGGCCTCTCGGACTACTCATCTCAAGGCTCGCTCGACATGCAGGCCAACAAGACTACCGTCGTCCGCGGGTTCTCGCCCTCGCAGCGTCCCGTGCCCGCTGTCTTCACACCACCCAGGACCTCATCCGAAATCCCAGCTCCCAAGTCCTCCCCAGCGGCAAAGAACGTCGAGTCCAAGAAGTCTCGAGCCAAGTTCCTGCTGGGAGGATCATCAGAGGAGTCCTACAGCGACCACGGCCACAGCGTTGAGACACGGCCTACCCTCGCGCCACCGGCGCCCAAGAAGAAGATGTTCCAGATTGGTGGCTCCTCGGAAGAGGACAGCTCGCTGAAGAGTGCGCTCGCTTCCCCTCGCCACCATGGCCTGCTGGGTGCACACAAGAAGCAGACCTCGTTCGCCAACAACCTGACGACCGAGATACCTTCCGCATCATCCGCTGTCATCGACGAGGACGACGAGAGCTGTTATGATGAGAGTGCCATTGATGACGATGATGAGGACTGGGAGGACTCAAACGAGGAGGAGAGCAGCAAGAACAGTGTGGACGAGAAGACCTTCTTCCAGCGCGTCGACTCAAATGCCAACCTGACCTCGCGCCGGTCTCTCATCACCTTGGCCCTCGAGTCAAACCAGCGCCGCGGTCCCGCGTCACACCTCGGCAACGTTGCCTCGCAGTCGACTTCTGCTATCCCCCTGCGTGCACGAAACCACTTCAACGGCCCTTCCATGGTCGCCTCGCCCAACGACTCCGATGATGCGCCTCTGATGATGAAGCGCAAGCCCCGTGGTGGCCCATTGAGGTCCATCAACGAGATCCCCCGGTCCTCGGCCCAGCCCATTGCCCCTACCAGCAACGGTGTGAGCCAGCCCATTGCCTTCTCTCCCAGGACCACCCGCCGCAACATGATGTCGACAGAGCTCACCGAGTCCCTGCGGCGCCACCTCCTGTGGGAGAGGTCTCAAAAGACGTCGACTGCTAATGCCGTCCTGAAGCGTCGCCACACATCGCAGGACGTCGCCAACCTGAAGCAGTACCCACAACAAGCCCACATGAACAGGGACAACAACGACGTCAATGCGAGCAGCTGGGACCAGGAGTTTACTCGGGAGGCCTTCGCCGGATACCACACCAAGGGCTGGTGATTCTTGTCATAGGATCTTGGCCGCCCTCACGACATTCTACATCTGCATATACCCATTCAAAAAGTGATACCCAAAAAGTACAGGAAAACTGGACTTCCAAATCTTCGGCACACAAGAATGTGCCTTTGTACAATTCCCATCGAGCAAGCATTGCGAAGCGACATGCTTTTTTTTAACGACATCAAAGCATGAACGGCGGCGTTTTGTTTTTTTTACCACAAATGGACGAACCGGCCTCTAATCTGGGCAGGCGGGTCGACTGATATGGAGTGTGCTTTGCTTTTATTTCCTTGCTTCGTTTCGATCATGATACCACGGTCTCCGAATCGCATCAATGCTTTCCTGCACACGTGTACAGGCTATTCTGTTTTCCTCTTCCGTGATACCCTCATGATGGGGTTTGGCTCGGGGGATTTGGTATTTCTTTCGTCATCAGGTCACTGGCAGGAGGCAAGGAGGGCGTATTCTACTATGCCCTCAAGGTTACAAAAACGGCATGTTGGGCAACCAGCAGATCTTGACACCAAGCGGCCGGGAAGGAGGCGAAAGACTACAAAAAAAAAGACGGTCTTTCCCGGCGAACTACAAGTGCGTTCTTTGCTACGCAGCAATTATGGGAAAAAGGAGGTGGTGGTGCGGTAAAACGAAAAGGACGAATGGAGTGGAAGGCACGCACACCTTCAAAAGGATGCCCTCGGATAGCAATGAGGCCTGATAACACAAAAATAATAAACCTGATGAACACTTCACACATGATCGTGATCCTAATGTCTCCCAGTGCTTGCAAATGTGATGGGCCGCATGTGTCTGACATGGAGGCGGGTAGGGATTCCTTGACTGGCTCCCGCAAACACCGCGGCATGAATGGCCGTGTTCCGGAGTGGGGGGGGCGGTGGAGGAACGTCAATTGGTGTTTCTGTGGCGTGCACGACCAGCAGAGCGGTTTTCTGTCGGCTGCCGCACCGCTCGTCCTCCTCGTCCTCCTCTTCTCTGGTGGAGCCGCCCGCCGCTTGCTTACCAAAGCCCACATGCAGCCCCAGCCAGCCCAGCCCCAGGAGGAAGACCTGATACATGACACACGCAATGCAATACCGTGTAGGGATGAACGCGGAGCCGCATTGTTTCCAGCTTAGTGTTGGTCTGTCCTGTCGGCTGCCACTTCCGACGTGGAGCATCAGCAGGGCTAGGGGGAAAGAGAGAAAAGTTGGGCATCAAACGCTTGGAAATTTTCATCGCCCAGCCAGTAGTTACTGTGGTTTTTTTTTTGGTTTTTTTTTGTTTAAATTTTCTTTAATTTCTGGGAGGACCCATAAAAAGCCGTGTGAAGGGCCGCTGGGAAAAGCTAGGCGTTTGTTTGCATGTACTTACTGTACGGAGCATCTACCAGCCCACCTAGGTACCTAGGTAGACTACGGAACGAACCCTACTGCTTGATCCAGTCCGGATGTCAAACGGACAGACATCGGAGGCAAAGACAAGGTTCACAGGGCTACTCACTCACTACTGCCAGCGGAAGAGCGGGATCCGGGGGCCCTCTTTTCCCTTTTTTGAATCGTGGGTCAAATGTTACCTGAGTATGTACCCATGTATCTATCTGCCCTGGGTGGGGTTGTGCCCATGTTCTACACTATTTGGAATGGATGCACTTTCTGCCTGCATGGGGATATAGGTAGGTACAAAGCAGCCGGGGTTGCAGAACTTGATAATTTTGATGCGGAGGGTTTGATCGGGATGAGAGTGGCACGCGCGCCCCCCTTGTTGGTTACGTCTCTCACTAAAGTCTCCCCAACGTTGTTGTTGTTGTTGTTGTTGGCTTTCACGTGTCGAGGAACTCCAAGTCAAAAAAAAGGCGGACCGGTGAGGTGGGGGTGGAGGGGGTTGCAGGGTTGGTTTCCCTTGCCCGCCAAATTTTTCTTGGGGTTCGCTTATCAAACCTGGAGTTTTCAAGCCAGACATGTGATTGATGACTGTGCAGTAGTAGTATGGCGTAGCAGCAGCGCCAGTGACGAAAAGTCATGGGGCGCCTATCTCTCTCTCGCTTATTACCTGGCCCGGGACCTCGCTCTCGCTCTCGGGTAAGGCACATGCTCGCAGGCTTGCTAGTCTGTAAATGTGTGGTGATGCTTGGAAGCCTGGAGGGGAAAAGACGGGGTCATGCATACATAGTACACAGTACACAGTACACAGTAGTTGCTGAGGTTATGTGGTAGTATAGTGCTGTTGTAGAATTAGGTAAGTACGTTGCTGCTTGTGGGGGAAATACGCGCTGAAATGAGGAGGGGGTTGGGGTGGTGGGAGTGCCGGTTGATGGTGGTGTGTGAATGGACTCGGGCTGAGCATTTGCTAGCCTTACTATGTGAACAAGCGTTGCTTCTCGCAGTGCTCGGAAAGCATGCAATACGAATTGGGCGATTGGGTTAGTCAATTGATTCGAATTGATCGAGTGAGTTAGTCAGTTGCCGGCTGAGAGACGGAGGAGTGTACGAGGAACGACCACGAAAGAAATCGGTGAACTCGGCCCCGTCGGTATTCCTCATCGGGCATGATACGTCTCCCCCCAGCTGGACTGTCCCTGCCTCTCCTCAAAACGCGGCTGTACATGGTCGGTGTTTGACATTCGGGGGCGCGGGCTGGCTGGCTGGCTGGCGGGAACAAACGAAACGAAAAGACCAGTCTCGCTAACTATGGGTCTCTATCGGTACCAAACTTTGGTGGCTGTTGTTCACTCATTAATTCCTTGGGGGAGGGGGGGGGCGCCATCACTGCAACTGCATCCCGCCATCTCGCACTTTTATGCGGGACAACTTGGCCAGGCGCTGGGATGGGAGGGAACATTGTACGGAGTAAGGGCGGCCCTCTTGTCACTCTTTGTCTGACACTCTTGTGGGTATGTTGCCTGCAGTAGGGCTGGGCGATAGCGGTCCAGATTGTTAGGATTGTCACAGGTGCGGCTCCCAGGGCCTGTGCCTGGGAAAACGGAACCGCAGCAGCGGCCATTGACCGAGATGTCCGAGGTCCCTCCGCGTTTTCCTCCGTCGTCCGCGTGCCACCGTCACGCTCCGTTCCACCCGCGGATTAGATCCATCCCGTGGTTTGTTGCACTCCTCCTACGAATGGGAAACCCAGTTTGTAGATTGGACGGACCTTTGATTTATTATAGATTTACTAGCATTCCGTGACAAACAAAGTCCCCTCCCCAACTCCCTCAATCCGTTGAATTACCTAACCCAGCAGTTTGTGTGCTGTGGGCATGATGATGCAGACCACGTTAGACTACCCGGTTAACTACCCGATGGACCGATCCAGCCACGGAAACATGGATGGGCTCCCCTGGAAACTAGTGTAGGCACCAAACAACCCAGTCTGTCCGTGAGCTGTCAGGGCCGGCGTGTTAGATCTTGATGCACCCGATCCTCACACGTGTTACTGGACCATGGACTACATACAATACATCGGATTGATCAGAGACACATAAACAAAAAAGTGATAGTAACAAATCAACAACGTCGTCGCCACCACCCCGCCCACCCCT
>MAVT02001049.1:0-17322 GCA_001702395.2 Diaporthe helianthi | reverse complement strand
TCTATAGGTACCTATAGGTAATTTCTTATGTAAGTAGGTAATAAGGACTTAGGTCCGTGCTTTGGGTACCTATGGGTACCCATGGGTGGGTAATTCCTGAGCCTACGCACCAACCAGCTCACGGAGCCCAACACGGCCCTGCGCCCGTGGCCGCACCTCGGCCTGTGGTGGGACGGGGATGTGTTGATGGAGCTTTACAACGACGGCAAGTTTGAGAAGTGGGATTGGTTGAACCCCAAGGCGACCAACAGTCTCCCGAGGCTTCTCAGGGTCTCTGACTTTGGTGCCATCAATGCTGACGGCGTCAACCCGGCATTTCACGGTGACATTCTCGGTGACTGGCGCGAAGAGGTCATCGTCACAAACTCGGACCACAGCCAACTGATCATTTTTACCACGGACCGTCCATCTGACATCAGGTTGTATACTCTTTCGCATAACCCTGCCTATCGAAACTCTATGACGCTCAAGGGCTACGTTCAGTCACATCATCTGGACTATTTTCTTGGTCAAGGGATGACTGCTCCTCCACCGCCAAACATTCGCTATGTGGTAGCTTAGTGTTCTTCGATCGAGCAAGGCACAGAGTGTGGTGGGGGCTCAGGACCGGTCGGTGGTCGTGATCCACGTACCTATATTGAATTTGCTCTCTACGAAAGTATCACTTGCCCGTGTAACTAAGCCGGGTTTTGCCTGGAAAAGAACCACCTGATTTGGATGAATAGGCAAGATTTGTTTGTAGATCAGTTTGCAAGTTGGAAGGCAGGACTCATTGAAATCATGCGTCTGTAGGAATATTCCAGATGTCACCATGCAACAACAAGAATATCGCGCCTTCAAGGATGAGGCCACATGCCCAGTCTTCTGACAATGTGCTTTGGTTTTGGTATGTATACAGATTAAGAATAAAACCAGGCAAACTCGGACAGAGGAATGTCGACTCCCACAGGATCATGGCCCACAGTATAAAGGACTGGGACTTGAAAGATATGTGTTGTCGGTATGAAGTAGGTATTCCTGTACACATTTCATTTCCCGAGTCCCACCCCCATCCCAGTGAAACTTTGAAGGCACTCGAGCTTGGTAACTGGTGACTAAAACTGGAGCATCAGCTTGAGGGCTTTCCCTGGTTGTTGCCAGCTCTTTTTCACCGGCCTCAGGGTCAGGTAGTTGCGGTCAAAGCACACCTGGGCAACGTTATACTCGCTTGAAAACTGGAAATTCAATTCAATGCTTATGAGCATCGTAGGTATACATGTGACGCTTCAGTTGCTTCTACTCCGACGGGGTAAGGAGGAGTAATCCAGGATGTCGACCTGTCCACCGCACAACACCTCTCCTTCTCATTTCCTCATCATTGATAATGCAAAAGATTCTATCTTGAACACCTTGGGTTCTCCACGCCTCAAACGGACCCATCCATCTCCACCAGGATAACTCGGACACAGGCCCAGGTGTGAGCTCTACGACCCTCTTCGCCACGTGATAGCCGAGCGCGAGGGCCATCATCCAGTCTGAATTTCGCGCATATCTGCGAGCCTGCAGGAGCGTGTGGGCAAGGCGAATGTTGATGTGCCTCTCCAGCTTGCGGGCCGGAGTCCACTTAGGCCAGCGCCAGACGTTTGGCAGAGCAAGGGACATTTCGTACACCTCCATGGAAACCTCGAGGAAACAATGAAAGGCAGCATTGAAGGTTTCTTGGTCGTTGTTGCCACCGTCGGGGCCCCGCCACGGCATATATCTGATGTAGGTTTCAAGCATGAGGTAAAGGAGGTAGTGGATGGCACACATGTAGAGGTTCATGTACCACTGGGGATCTTTGGACGTTTTGCGCTGTACCAACATCTTCAAATCCCATATCGAGGCTACTTCTGCCCCGCGATCCAAGACCTTTCTCAAAGGCGCGGTAAGCTCGTGAGGATGAGGCCTACAGGTGTTATAAAGGACCGTGTGCCAGACTCTCGCGTTGTTCGCTTCCAACAAGAGCTGTTTCGGGTCCGGGACGAGCTGAGACATGAAGTCCCGCAGGGTTGTCGCGGCGAGGACTCTGCTCAACCCGATCGATGATCCGTGTAGTGAAATGTGTTGGAGCTCGCGGAGTCGATTGCGGAAAGGCTGCAGGGCTAGCCTGTGCACCTGGTGTCCAGCTAGGAAAGCTGGAATGTCGTTTCCCTCGTGGAAGTTGGTGGTGAAGGACAGCCTCTGGTGGGACGCTGAACTGAGTGGTTCATGTAGTTCGAAAGTAGCTTCTCCCATGACAGCACCACAGAAGGCTTCGATATCCCTCCCACATAACACGTACGAAAAAGGCTGCACAATGTCTCTGTTGTCTTCTAGATCGCGATCCACTAAGGATTTGGTGAGCAAATTGTTCAACCTTCAACGGGTCGTAGCCCGACTCCGAGCTGGTTGGGGAACTTAGAAGTGATTGAGGGATGATTCATCTCAAAATTGTACTTGCATTCATAAGCCATCATACAGAGACCGCCGTACTGCTTATGAACCAAACACACGGCGCAGGAAGTCAACCGGAAAGCAAGGTCAGCGTCGAAGAATGTGACTTTCACTAGACGGCCGCGGCGCAAAATAATATCTTTTCCCTCTCCAAGAATCTGGCGATTTGTCAAGAGTATGTTTGTATCGATTTTGTGTGGATTCTCGAGGCGTGCTATAGCATGTTGGCATCCATCTCGCTCAGACAGCGGGTCGCGAACTCCGAGTTGTAGCATCGCACAGTCTAGCTGCTCGCGGTTGCTGGGAGTGGGAAAGTCAAGCAAGACTTTGGCATAAATCATGTCCCGGATTTCACGAGGGCATGCCAAGAGATGGCATGTCTCATCGTCGCTTGGCTGTTTTGTGGTCGTCATCGGGCGGTCTACAGCACTTGAGGTGACCTCGTGATGACAGATGCGAAGGTTCCTGAAGTCGGCTCAAGCTGCGGGCGCATGGTGAGTTTGAGGAGCCGCTGTTAGAAAGCTCCTTCCTTCCACGCCGCTCCTTCTCAACAAGCCCGTCATGCACAGCTCCTTCTGCTTTAACCTGCACAAGAACCATTCGAACCGCTCTTTTTTGAGCCGCTCAAGAAAAATGAGCCTCGCAGGAGCGTCTTAATGTCGATTGAACCGTCCGTACGCTACTCCTCTCCCTAGAGCGGTTGATAGAAGGCTCGGGTGGGCGTATACACCGCTCACGGGACCTAGCTTTTGACGGTAGGTTCTGTGTTGTGTGGGCGTTGTGGTAGTTCGAAAACATTGTGTTTGACAAAATCCAGCTTCACAGAATAGGATGCATATCGACTTGGTGTTGTTCTGAGACACAAACCACTACTGTCTGATGCTTCTTTCACAGGGGAGGATCTTTGTACACATACGAGTACTTAAGGAGGAAGGGGCATCTCTCATGTATCATAGATCTGGATAAGAGTAGGCAAAATACACACTCTATGCAGAAAGCTTGACTTGGTCAATCTTTTATGCTCCTTCAATTCCAAGCAATCAATGAACCATCTGTAGTTTTGTGTGATGGCTCTAGGCTTATGCTATCACTACTGTACTACTAGGAGAATGCAGCAAAAATAGGACATGTGTCAAACGAGATTGGTTCTTATGCTTTCAAATTAATTAATTGTCAAGTGGTATCATTCAAATGAAGAATAACATGATAATGTTGTGTGTCATGACTTTTAGGACGGTTTTAGCTGTCTGCTCGTTGGGCATGTTCTATCATTAGTACTTGGATAGGTTATACTGGTATCTTATAAAGAGATGTTAGGATGCTAGAACCTGAGGGAGATGATGGATATCAATATGGGCTTATTCTTCTCTTTCATTTTGTCTAATTTAGTTCTTTATTTTGTTGCTAGATAGGTGAGCCGTCACTTGGGCTCCACGGCACAGTAAGCTTGAAGCCTGCATCAAATATGGTGTACTTTGCAAGCAGATTTACTCAAGGAAAAATGGAAGGAAAGACAGCAAAGAAATGCGTAACTTAAGGCTGCAAGTCAAGGCAGAATGTGTAGGTTTGTGTGGCCTATCAATCAACAATGAGGGCTCATGCTCAGCCCATGCCTTTAACTATGCTGTGGAGGGCATTAAAATCCAGTGAGAAATGTAGAGGACAAGGCAAACTACAGCGTCTCTCACAAAGTGCAAAACGGAAATAATTTCGAGGCAGCCTGAAGCATAGAATAGAAACAGGCGAGGACACTGTATTCGCGTTTCGGCTTCACATTTCACTGCTGCCAAAAAAAAATACTGACCCGTGTGGTAAAGGTATTGCTCAAGGTTAGATTAAGCGCCGGCTTCTTACTCTGTCCACAGGACTTTCGTCGACGAACACCTAGGTAGAACAGTGCATAGCATGACTGTATTTCAGACAAGTTACTGGCAACTTACTCTCCGTCCCGATATAATGAATGTCCTTCATGACGTCCCCAAGTCCTCTGAACAATAGCATGTCGTGGTCCATCAATCAACCGGCCAGTAGGGTAGGCGAGATGTGTCTCGAAGGGACTGCTTGCCATGATGATCTTCGTCTCGGGAATTCCGTCGACAAATGATGCGATCGCTTGCATTAGGAAACGCCTTCAAATATTCTTTCAGTAGGGGCCCGTGGGCAGGGACCCTGATAGACACATTGGCGGGAGCTGGGGGCAGAATGGCCTCCGGGTTGAAGCGTTCTAAGGCGTGGCTGATCTCATGATGCCGCATCATCGGGGTGTAGCTGCCGGGATCCAATCAAGGGATTCCACCCTAGAATCGAAACACGTCCTCCTTTCGAAGAATGCAGCTCACCTGCTGAGTCGCCGTAAGCAGCGGCTGGGAGGATTGTTTAACTTTGGAATGTGTTAGGCACCTGTGACTTCTGTCTGTATGTTTGAGGTACTGCATTTTTCCGAGTTACTAACTGCTGTGCCCCAAAAGGCAGAATTTCTTTTACCTTTCGTGGAACATCGGAATACCGTCTTCCATAAGAGCAGTGGTTTTGAGGGTTGATACCATCATGCTGCGTACGTTGACATGTACCAGCTCCATGCGAATTATATTATTTTGAGCTTCCTCAAACAGTTGGCGGGACATGAGAAGAATGTTCCAAGGTTGGTGTGAATCTTGACGCCTTTTTGGAGATTATCTCTGCGTTGCAAATGGTCGTCGGTCCACGCTGATGCAAAAAGCACGTGTTTGTAGATCATGTCACGGAGCGCCCCTGGAAGATTTAGAAGTCTAAAAAGCTTTTCTGCCGTTGTTGAATCCATTTTGAGAAGACCGTGGGTTGTTTTCTTGGGGCTCACATAAGAGGTAGTCTCGTCGGTGCAGTGCTGGAAATTATGATGTCTTTCTTGTCTGGAGATTGAGATGGTTTACGTTGGGGGAAAGTTTCACTGCTGGTGCCCCACGCTGTATGCTGTGATAAATGGCTTCTTGTAGCTTCAATCCAGCTTTAGGCAGCTTTACCAACATTTTAGAAGAAAATAATTAATAGAAACACTAACTTAGTAGCTAATATACTACAAGGTTACTCAGCAGTTATTAATACACACTTATACTTTAACCTTAGCTAATAGGCCATTTTTTCCCTAAGAATGTAAATGGCCTATCTGTTCTTGTATTACCTTAAGTACTTAGGTAGGCTAGCAGAGTTAGGGTATCCAAAGTCTAGTAACATTCTAAATGCTAGCAATTCTGATGCTGCTAATGCACACCTAAAGTACAGACTGCTAAGTGATTACTTAAGTAGCCTGATCAATGTTACCAAGAGTATTTGCCATACCACCTTATTATGCATGTAATACAACTTAGGTTTGTACTTACTCACTTCTTGATGAGGGGCTCTGGGCTGTAGAGGTATGATCACCTGGGCACCTACTTAAGTAGGCCCTAGGGTACTTCACAGTCAACTGGTGGCCTTGGCGTTTAGGCTGTCCTCAACAACATGGCATGTGATTGGGAAAACATGATTTGAACATATTTTGCAGAAGAGAGTGGTAATAAACCAAATGATCAGAGCTCTTTCTCCAGGTTTGGTATCCTTCCATTGTTGGTGGGGGAATCAAACCTGCTGGTGGTGGTGACGACGCCACAGGTGGCTGGCTCTCTGGTGGTAAAAGTTGTTCAAGTGTTGACAGTCAATGTTCATTTTGGATACCACCATTACGCCACAATTCAGCCCACCACTATCAGTACAGCTCGTCTGATCTTTTGCGTCTTTAGACTCCTTGCAAAGCCACAATGGGGAACAACAACAACTGGCTGCCTGCCTGCCCCACCCACAACACACAGCAACCTTTTCAAATCAGTCCAAGATTGTCTCCAACACAAACAGCATCTTTGTTTTTCAAATCAACAAGAATCAAAGTACCACAGTGAAAATTCAACGATGGATCATACAGAGCAGCAGTGCCTCGCCCAAATCAAGCAGCTTCTGGACTCGATCGAGGAGGACAACCTCCCTCAGTGCGACTCCAGCTCCATTGGCTGCTCGCAACAGGCGTCACTGCCGATGCCGCCCAACACTGGAAATCCTGCTGGATTCAACTGCCCTGAAGATACAGAGACCTGTCCAGTCACTCTCAAGAGTCTACCTGGTCGAGGTATTGGTGTTGTTGCAACTCGATTCATCCCTGCTGGCAGCCTCATTCTCCAGGACGATGCCACCCTGACGATACCCAAGCCACGCCCAACCACACAGGCCTTCTTGTTGACTCTTGTGACTCAGTACCTCTCTTGCAGCGCTGAAGTACAAAAGCAGATACTTGCCCTCCACGCACACAGCTCCCCAGGAGGCGCTGACTATGTCCACGGCCTTCTCACCACTGAGGACGACGCCCTCCAGCTCGCAGAGCATCAAGTCAAGTTCATCATCCGTCTCCATTCAACTTTCACAACAAACATGTTTGACGAAACAGCCCCTGGAGCCTCCTCCCTGTTTCTCCAAGCAAGTCGATTCAACCACTCTTGTGTCCCCAATTGTGACTATGGGCACATGTCTGACGAGACCCGCACCACTATGACAATTCGAGCCAGTCAGGACATCAAGGCGGGGGAGGAGCTGTGCCTGACATATGTGACCTACTATGACGACCGGGCCCAGAGGATGGCTGATCTGAAGCAAAACTGGGGGTTTGACTGCAACTGTCCAGCCTGTGACTACGAGGATCCCGAGGTGGACACGGAGGCACATGAAGAGACGCTGGCGGAGTACAGGCTGTTGAGAAGAGATCCATTCTTCCGCACTTTGTATTCCTACTGCCCAAAGATACTGTGGTCAAGCGAGCTGGACGAGGCGCTTGCTAGATCGATTCGGAGGAGCCAGATTGCTGAGATCATGGGCGACACTTACTGCGCAATAGTGAAGTATGCCCTTTTGCCCTGGCTCAATTTCCCACATTTGGACAATTGAGGCTAACTTTCTTGTCATTCCTTTCATACAGTCATATCGTCTCAAGCAGCGCCTGCAAAGAGAAGTGGCTTTGGACCAGCGACCCCGAGGATTACAAGAGCCATATCAGGTTCTTGCAGCAGGGACAGCTACTGGCTGAGAGAATGCCTGCTTCAAAGCAGGGGGAAGCAATCAAGGCGAGAATGGAGCAGGCTCTGTCTGAAGTCTGGAATTGAGGGATATCTGATGCACATTTGCCATCATGGAGGGAGCTTGAGAACATTTGAACGTGGGGTAGAGAGAACATTGGTGTACAGGCTGTGGTGGAAGAGCAAGCTTGCTAACAACCTTGGATTCAGGGGTTTTTTTTTTGCAGTACCCACAAATTCACTCCTCCAGTCAAGATTGGTGTTGTGATTCTTGTTGCAAGAAAACATGCCAGGTGGATCAAGCTGCTCAAGCGGCTGGGGATGTTTTCTAAAGCAGCTGGGGACTGTGTTAGTGTACTACTAGTCAAGGGCACGGACCACCAAGCGTCACAATCACAGCAGATTAGAGGCCATTCCAGGTTCTGCCCCATTTTTCTCAGTCCCAAGGCTGCTGTGGCTCTGAACCAAATTTTCTGCTGTCCAAACACTTTATATCAAACTCACATGTGATCTCACCCAATTCCTGTTGACCATGGCTGTTCCCAGACCATCCAAATATACTGTTCCCACGGGCAAGGACAACAATGTCTCCCTTGTTATTTCAGAAGCAAGCTGTGCGGCCGAGGGCTTGCACCTCGTAACCTGGAGCTCGGCTTTCCTCCTCTCCAAGGAGCTGCACAAGCTGCAAATCGACCGGGCACAGCTCAAAGATGCTACAACTGGCTACTCGATTCTCGAGCTTGGCGCTGGCACAGGACTTACTGGCATCGCTGCGGCGGCCGTCTGGGGTGGGAGTGCCCTGCTGACAGATCTGCCCACCATCGTCCCCGGGGTGCAAGTGAACGCCGATCTTAACAAGGAGGCCATCGCAGCATACGGAGGGAAGGTAGGATGCGGCACCCTGGACTGGAAGAACCCAGAAAAGATCTATCTCCATGCAGCAACGTCCAGTGAGACCGGGCAGGCGACAATCGAGATCAACGACGAGACTGCGTTTCCTGTTATTGTGACGGCCGACACGATGTACACCGAAGATCACCCTCAACTAGTGAGCCAGACGATTCTGAAATGCTTACGGAGGACGAAAGATGCCCGGGCCGTCGTCATGTATGCCATGCGGATCGCCTACATCGACCACATCCGGGAGTTCTGGGAGCTGATGGAGGCCGGGGGTCTGGTGGCTGTGCAGGAGGGCAGGGCAGAGATCGACCTCAAGGACTGGGACGACGAGAAGCTTCACGAGTGGTGCGTTTGGAAGTGGAAGGACCTGTGAACACTTGAGGCTCGTTTCACCCTCTTCACCGGGCCAAGATGCGCGAACCTTTGACGACACTGGCCGCTCAGAACTCCGACTGTCTGTCGCCGGCGCGGAGGAATGCGGGACGGCCCATGCCGGGGCCCAGAGGTCCCGTCCCGAACTCGGCCGAAGGGTCAACGCCAAGTCGACTGTCGGGCGGAGGAGGAGGTCTTATTAGCCGATGAAGCCCATGATTCCTTTGAAGCACATTGTTTCTCTCATCGGCCAGATACTTACCGACGCTGGCATCATCGGAACCCATACAGCTGGAATCGTTCTAGGATGGCCGCAGCTTCACAACCGACGATCAGGATAGCCATCATAGGCTCCGGCTTGATAGGTCCAAGACACGCAAAAGCCGTCATTCAAACACCCGATGCCTCGCTGCACTGCATAGTCGACCCGAGTTCAGGAGGGGAATCAGTTGCAAGCGATTTAGGAACGGCCTACTATCCCTCCATAACCCACATGCTCGCATCCCAATCCGACAAGCCCGACGCAGCGATAGTCTGCACACCTAACAAGACACACGCCGACCTCTCGAAAGAGCTCCTCTCAGCAGGAATACACGTGCTATGTGAGAAACCCCTATCCGTGGACACATCCTCGGGCGAGTCCCTGCTGGAAGTCGCCGAGACATACCCCAGCCTCCACCTACTCACCGGTCACCACCGCCGCTTCAACGCATACGCGGTGGCAACAAAACGCATTTTGAAGTCCAAGACACATTCCATCGGACAAATAACAGCCATCTCCGGCCTCTGGGCCCTCTACAAGCCACAATCCTACTTCGACCCCCCAACGGAATGGCACCGAAGCGGCGAGAGCGGCGGGCCGGTGTGGATCAACCTCATCCACGAGATCGATATCCTGCACTACCTACTGGACAGCCGGATCGTCCGGGTCGCCGCCTTCGAGACACTCAAGACACGCAGCCACGATGCCGAGGAGGGGGCCGCGATGATCCTGCACTTTGACAACGGGGTCGTGGGGACGTTTCTGCTCGGAGATGCTGTCGTGAGTCCGCACGCGTTTGAGATGGGCACCGGGGAGAATCCTGTCATCCCCAGGACTGGCGAGGATGTGTATCGGATTTTCGGGACCGACGGCACGTTGAGTGTGCCTGATTTGCGCCGAAGCTTTTATGGCGTGGCTGGTGGTCGGGGGAAGTCGTGGAACAACGAGCTCAGTGAAGTGATCGAGACACTGGAGGCATGGTTGACCGAGGAGGAAAGGACCAAGGTGCCATTTGAGTTGCACATTGCTCATTTTGTTAGAGTGATGCGGGAACATGAGAAACCTGTGTGTAGTGGTGAAGATGGCTTGGCGGCTGTGAGGGTCGCGGGAGCTGTGAGGGAGGCATTACGTACAGGTCGTGTCGTTGATGTCCTAGGGGTAGGTAGACCTATGGGTACAGGAAGATTGTAAACCTCGCCGATTCTACACGCTCGGGAAGGATCAAAAGCCACCGAGAGGAGTGATGGATGGGTCACTTGTCGACACGACCAAGCCGGTATACACTGGGCTAATAAACCACTGAATTCATAGAGATTCATATTTTCCCCAGCGTATTGGAAACCAGGCTATTCAACATAAGAATATTATAATAGCTTGAAGTTGAAGTATATAAGAAGAAACAGGAGCCTAAGAAGTATTAAGTTGTGTGGTATTCAGTGTCTGAAGGTGGGTGTCAGACGGTACTGCATTTCTGTACCTGACGATGTAACAGGGGGCAACTGGATGCATGTCCCACCAAGGCTCTCATGATTTCCCGCCACTTTGAAGAACTTGAAGGTCGATTTCTAGCCCGGGTTGTTTTACTGCACTCCATACTTGACTGATAACGACATTGAATTCGGGGTTGGCTCGTGACAGGTCCAGTTGTCTCGTCTCAAGCAAGCCAACCAATCGCACTATCATAATAGGTGCAAACCGGACTGTCACTAACACTCTTCATCAGAAAGAGACATTCTTCATTGGCTTTCAGTTTGGGAGGTAAATGTTCATGCTCTGAATAAATGACCCACAGCTGGGTGATATCCATCAATGGCGCAGCTCTTCACCAACAAGCCCCGATACCGGCGTCTGTCCCAGTAGCACGCTACTAAATAGCCAGAGTACATCAATCCATCTAGTGAATCCCAACTTGTAACTCTTTGCTATTTCTCAGAACGCTCTTCTCGCATCACTTATCTCCTAGAAGTGGAGGCGCTTGATCGAACTCAAATGTTAAGGCTCCATGGTGAATGAGGGTAGCCTCCATTTCCTGAATCCTTACGGACACTACCACACAAATCACGCACTACCAACTTGGCGAAGATGGCCACAGCCCAGGAAAAGGCCACATACACACACGGCCACCATGCCAGTGTAGTAAACAGTCACGCCAGACGCACCGCGCAAGACAGCGCCGCCTTCCTCCTGCCCCACCTGAGACCACATCACACCATCCTGGACATCGGCTGCGGCCCAGGGACCATCACCGCAGACCTCGCCGAGCTCGTACCACAGGGGAAAGTCACCGGAGTCGACGCAGTCGAGGCGGTCCTCGAGCGTGCGCGGGCGCACGTGGCAGGCCGGAGCAACAACATCACCAACTGTACCTTTGAGGTGGCGGATGCCAACGCCCTGCCCTACCCGGACGCGTCCTTCGACGTCGTCTTCTGCCACCAGGTGCTGCAGCACGTGCAGGACCCCGTCGGGGTCCTGCGGGAGATGAGGCGCGTCGGCAAGCCTGGCGGCGTCGTGGCGGCCCGCGAGGCTGACTACAAGAGCTTTGCGTGGTTCCCCGAGCCCGAGGGGCTGGATGAGTGGCTGGGTGCTTACCGGAAGACGGCGAGGCTGTGCGGGGGACAGCCTGATGCTGGGCGTTATGTCCGACAGGTACAGTGGAAACCCACACCCGAGTCCAACCCCTCGGGAAGAGTCAAGACGGGGCTCGTACACATGGCATGATCACTGCTGACTCAGTTCTCGCGACAGTGGGCGAAACAGGCCGGATACAATACAGACGAGGTGCATATGTCAAGCGGGTTTAGCTCTTGGTATTATACCGGAGAAGCCGCCAGGGCGTTTGGTGAGAGTTGGGCTGACCGTGCCCTCAAATCGGATTTCGCGGGGGAGTTTTTGAAGCACGGCCTTGGCTCACAACATGATTTGGACTGGATCAGCGCCACATGGAAGCAGTGGGCCGCCGAGGAAGGTAATTTGATCGTCATACCAAATGGCGAAATCTTATACAAGCTGCCCAAGTAGATCTCGATTTGTTGAGAGGGGGTGGCTGCTTTAAATGAGGCCTCGAAGGCAGTGACTAATTCTTGGACATCACTGCCGTTGAATGACGGCAATTCCCGCTGAGCAAATCATGAAACCCAAAGAGTTGATTCCATTCGGACCATTCCTTGTGGTTGTCCGTCGGCTTCCAATTGTGCCAGACGATTCCTTGTTGGAATTTAGACTGTTCACTAGTCTTCCTGGGCGCGGTGAGCTGAGGACTCCCGCGCATGGATCCTCTTCCGACGCAAAACGTTAAGAGTGTGGGACATGGACGTGAAAGAGTTTAGGAGCAGAAGTTACGTGTAAAATTGCAGTCGAACCTTATGCTGAACAAGGGCCAGATAAGTGCTCCTAACGTTACCCCAAAGTTTAAGGCCCCCGGCTAGCAAAACCCTTGGCAAACTTTAACTGCTTGACCCTTTTCTCCCTCATTATTCTTTTGATTAAAGCAAGCTACCGACCATTCCGTCCCCCGAGCGCGTGCGTGTTCTCCTTCCTTTCCCTCCAGTTCTCCACACTCGTTCGTTACACTAGTTCGCTTCTCCACAGTTTTAACCATGCATTCCTTCAACGTCGCCCTCCTGTCACTGCTCGCCATCCGCTGCAACGGCCAGCAGATGCCAACCGGAATCCTGGGCTTCAACTCAGGAGCCACCAAGGACAACAATGTCGCAAAGGTCCAGTCAGACTTCCAAGATGAGTTCGAGACGGCGCAGAAACTCCGAGGATCCCCAGGCCTCTTCAACAGCGTGCGGCTCTACACCATGATCCAGTCCGGCTCCGAAACGGACCCCATCTCAGCCTTCCCTGCAGCCCTTGCGACCAACACGTCGATGCTGCTCGGCATCTGGTGCTCGGGTACCAAGTCAATCAAGAACGAACTGGAGGCGATGCAAAACGCCATCAATCAGTACGGCCAACGGTTCGCCGACCTTGTCGTGGGCCTCTCGGTCGGTAGTGAAGACCTCTACCGGATGTCCGAGTCCGGCGTGCAGAACGACGCAGGTGTGGGCCAGGGGCCTGACGAAATTGTTGGTTTCATCCGCGACGTCCGCTCTGCCATCCAGGGCACCATCCTTGCCGACAAGCCGATTGTCCACGTCGACTCGTGGAGCGCGTGGGCAAACGAGAGCAACAGCGCCGTCGTCGACGCAGTCGACGTCATCGGCACCGACGTCTACTCGTACTACGAGAAAAACAAGGGCAACGTGTTCAGCAACTCGACGACCATCTTTGACTACATCTTCGGGGAGACCGTCAATGCGTCCCAGGGCAAGCCCGTCTGGGTGACCGAGACGGGCTACCCGGCATCGGGCCCGACTTTTGGCCAGGCCGTCGCCAGCGTGTCCAACGCCGCCGAGTACTGGCAGGAGATTGGGTGCGACAGGCTCTTTGGCAGGGTCAACACCTGGTGGTACGTTCTGAGGGACTCCAACCCTGCCAACAAGGAGAAGTTTGCCATCACCGACGATCTCAGCACCACCGCCAAATTCAACCTCACCTGCACTCCGGGCAGTGGAGCCCCGGCTGCCATCAACCTCACCCCCGAGTCCGCGGCACCATCTGTTTACTACGATCACCTGCTATTCATCGCGTCTTTCCTCGGCATCAGTGTGTGGGTGCTTTTGTAGACAGTGGTCATGGTTGTGTATTAGTGGTTCTGTATTTGTTCAGAAGGATTCACATCTTTGGGTAACGTGAGCTGTCGATATTACTAACACTTATTGGTTCATGTAATGATATTCTGAAATTGCATCGCTCTTCCATTGTGACATTTCTTGTAACCACGGCAAGCCCTTCGCATTGAAGCCCTTGAATGCGGGATATTTGGTAGTCCTGATTTCATCGATGTCGTTGTGGAAGAGTAACGTTGAATAGCCGATGGAGCTGGACTATTTCTCGCTTCACAGCTTCACGGATTTATTATAACTTGTTCAGGCCAAGAATGTGTGTTGGGATCAGCTTTTAATTTCATTGATTCCACTGATCATATCAGGCATGCCTTCGCTAGCTGCACACGTCTTCCTTCACAGGTTTATCCAGGAACTTCAGGAGACACTTGTTGACGTTGGTTTTTATTGAAAGGTGATCTTGCACACGACGCCCCTCGCAGCTACATAAACATACTCCATGCTAGGCAGAACCAGAGGTATCTCGCTAATCACTGCCTCTGCATTTTCCACGGGTAGACTACCACTTCCTCTTAGCCTCGCAACCTCATTCACTCCCAGCCGCTCCATGCTGAAACCAAGCTCACGCGGTTTCTTCCCTGGTGCAGCTCTCAGACTCGGTCCAGTCGAGTATTCGACTTGAACCACTAGGGATTTGGTGAAAAAAGTGGTCAGGTGCTCGGTTTCTATAGTCTTTGCAAACTTCTGGCCTTCTCGCATGTGATAGTATTCTTCGACTGGAATGCTACTGTCCACGCAGGATTTGGAGGATTGAAAAGATGGCTCCTCCGGCAAAAGAGAACTGACGGCTTTGTTGGAAATGTCGGATAGATCCTCATCGAATGATACATGGGCGTCATGTCTCTCGCCGTCCAAGTCGTCCGAATCCTGCGGTGACGCGTTGTCGTGGACGTATTGCGCTTCCTTCTCAGCCTCTGGACACGATGCCTCTTCTCGTACATCGCCCCCGGCCTGTTTACTACTCCTTCCCTCCACGGTATTCTCCGTTTTGTGTGAGAGATTGGCCGTGGCACTCTGAGACGCGGAGTCTGATCCGACTCGGGAATTGGTTTCAGCGGACGCCCTTCCGTTAGCGGACCTGTGATTCTGAACACCTGATATAGCCCCAGAACTGGGCGTGGAGTCTTCCGTTTTGACTTGAGCTGTGTTGCTATCATTATGGCTCATTCTTTCGGTGCAGTCGGTGTGAGTCTCGGTCAATTCAACCGTCTCATCTTTTTCGAACACCAACATGCTGACTGTCTCGGCTGCTAACGAAGGCAACGTGATGAGCGTACTCTCGCTCGGTCCTGGGTAACTCGTCCTTCCCCTTCTTTCGAACAGCAGCGCAATGCTCTTCCTGATACGCTCTTCGAGGACTTCATTGAACCGCTTTTGGAGATCAAGTCCTGGATAGGTGGGTAACTGCCATCCGGGATACAGCTTCCCATGTGACCAAGGTGTTCGCGTCTTGCCATGCGTCTTTACAGGCAAGTCGCAGAGAAAACAGGCCTTCTTGCTGGACGAGACAACCCTCGGCGGGAGGATAATGTCATTGGACGGCTGGGAAAGGCTGAGAGTCTCGCAATAAAGTATCAACTGGACTTCGGCGTGTATCTTTCCGGTCTTGTGAGTTCTGCTGGCATGCCTGGTAAGGTCATCGTCTGCCTGAGCCGGAGTCGTACCGAGCAGGAGGCAAATGGTGTCCGTCTGTGCTGACTGCGTCATCCGCTTGCTCCCTTTGGGCGCTTTGACCCGTGAGAGCATAGAAGACATATCAATTTTGTACTGAGGGTCCAGAAGTGTGCGGGCGAATGCGTGGTCTGGGAGATTTACGACCACCGCTTTCGTGCGTCGAGTAATCGAGTGTTTCTTGGCTGTGCGGAAGAGAAACCGAGCAGCTTCTGCGTACCTGGCAACTTTGCGTATCATGTTCAACGTGCTTTTCTTGTTGCTCTTTTCGATCTTGTCATCCGGTATTGTGTTCAGCACCGTCTCGCAATCTAGCTTGCTGAGATGGTAAAATGCATCAACCAGGTCCTCGATTTGCTGCGGTCTGGGATGGTTCGTATACGCTTCAATCAGGGTGACTAGGTGCTTCAGCCTCTGGACAAATGACCTTTGCTCTTGCGCCGAGACAGTTGAGAGCCTCGAAGAAGTCATCGTGTCATTTCCGTGTAACGGGAGATTGTGGATGATATTCTGGAATCTCAGCTTGGGATGCTGCTTTGCTACCCTCCTCGCGCTCGTTTTCAAGCGCAATCGGCTGAGGATCCGCCGGGAGCACATGGATACAATCAAGTGGCGTATTTTAAGCTCAATCTCCAGTTGGTCATCGTCTGCTGTATGCCATGTGGTTTAGCGGTTGGCCGAGCATGGCCTTGGGAAAATATGAACTCACTGTCATCAACGATCCGAGAAAGTTCCTCGAAGATTCCTTCAAAGTTTTTTCTGATTCTCTCCAGAATACTTTCGCCATCCTTGCACTTGGACTTGTTCACGGCCAACAGGATGCGAAGTGATGGCTTCTTGGAAGCAGAGTGGTCCTCCTCTATGCAAACGGCGGGAATATGGTCGGGGTCGTCTTCGATGTGGGATATGAAGGCGAGTGCACCAGCCAGGCTGCGCTCCCTCTCAAATGAAAGGATGTAATTTCTGCAGTGAATTGCCAAAGCCTCGACAGGAGCAATAGACGGTGGGGTAGGGACAGAGTCTTTGAAAAGCGCTCCGTCTTTTCCATGACCAGCATGCAAGAAGTGGAAGAAAGCGATGTTCTCGGCGCAAACAAGAGTGGCAGGGTCTCCCATCTCGTCGTCTACCGGGACGCCAGGGATCGGCAGAACAATAATATTCAGAAATCTCAGTTCGAGTATAACTACTGTGTGTTTCACATGCACCTTGTAGCCTGGAAATGTGGAACATTATCCAGCTTCCGAGATTAAGCGCGATACAGATGTTTTGTGGCTCAGATCAAACAGTTCACTGGGTCGTTTGTCTTTCAAGTTGCAGGAAATGTTGTGTAACCGACGCTTGTCTCATCTTGGAACTTAGAAGCCTTGATGGGTTACAGAGCTTCTCAGCTTATCCTCGGAGGCATCACGGAACCACCCGTTTTTACAAGAAAGGGAACTTCCTCATGCACTCAGAAATTAGCAGAAGCGGATCACACAATAAGGGACTGTGTTTACATTAGATGCCATGACTGGAGATCTTCTATATGTAACCGGACCAAGCAGTGTTGAGCAAGTACCTAGGTATCTGGGTACAGAACCTTAACACCTGTTCGCAAGCAGACGTCAAGGAGAAGCGTATAAGTACAAAAGGACTGATTTGGCTTGACTGTAGGACTTGAAGACATTTCTGGAACCTGGAGGAGTATATCTAGGTACTCGTCGTAACTCATATTACCTTCCGTGAGGAAGTTTTGTACTATGTACTCAAGTGCAGAGTTTGTATAATTGTTCCTCGACTCACTTAGTCCGCAAAAGATGTACAAATTGATGAGGTAAGGCTTCGGCTACAACTATATTTTTCCCCCTCCCCCCCCCCTTCC
>MAVT02001048.1:0-17328 GCA_001702395.2 Diaporthe helianthi | reverse complement strand
ATATATATATATATATATATATTCTAATTCCTGGGATATTATATAGATATTAACGTTAGTAGGGTTTTGTGTGCTAAAGGAGCATAAACTATTAGGTATCAGCTTACACGATACACGCCGCTGCTAACGCTTTCCGTGTTCTAACTCGCTATAGGTCTAGTCTAGCCTCTCTCGTTTTCATGTACGCGGGCGGCACAATTACCCTGCGCGATTGACTGCACTGTCAGGGTTCTGTTTTACAGTGGAAGTTATCTCGGTCTTTTCGAGTTACGCGAGCGGCACAGCAAGTCTGGATTCATGCTGCGCGATATCAGGCAAACGCGGCCCCTTAAATCCGGCAACTTAAGGAGAAGGAATCACGCGTCACCCGCATCTTCTCAACAGACCTCGGTGCTCCTCGGTGCTCTCTCTTGGCTCTCTCTGGTCTCTTCCCACTGAGACAATTTGCCTCCAACCATTCTTCTCATATATTTTACTCGTGTAGATCATATAGGACTTGCGTCAACCATGTATCTCATGAAGATGCTTGAGCTCATTTCGAGTTTGTCCTCTACCCTCTTTGTTGTGACTGTTCCGTTCCGCATATCGAGACTTTACAAAAAACCTCCCAAGCTTGTGCCCCAGCATCGGGGCCAAGTGAAATTGGTACGTGCAATGTGGAGGCAAGGACACGACGCCGACAAGCCTACCCTAGGGTATCGGTGCTCAGTGGGCACATATGCAGCACTTGCTGAGCTGAACGAGTCGACAGACGCTTGCCGCTGCCTTGGTCGCAACACAGGTGATCCTCCTGAACAACGCATTCTTCGAAGCTTCGCGGTCCCCGATTCGCATCTTTGGCACCATCGTGTCCCTTGCAGCATGCGTCGGCCTCTTTCCCTTGCTACCTTTAGAGCACAATCGCTCTATTCGCCCGTCAGACCTCGCCGTTACTTATCTCCTGGTCACTCTGATGTGCGATGTTCTTGCATTCTGTACAGCGGTATTTGTGAATTTCGCTTTCCAACATGTTTACCTGCCGCTCCAGTCATCTTGGCCGATTATGCTCAACATTTGCCTCAAGTTAGCTCTGGTGGTAGCTGAAAGCCAAGGGAAGAAGCAAATCCTGCGATACACTAATCAACAATATTCCCCCGAAGAGCTGGCCGGTGTCTTGAGTAGGGCTTTTTTCTGGTGGATCAACCCCATCCTAACTCAAGGGAGGCGTGAAATCCTCACCGAAGACACTTTGCCGCCTGTTGACCGCAGACTTTCTTCAAAGACTCTACGGCGGAAGGCCCTTCTTGCTTGGGCTCAGAGAGGTAATCGAGAAGTAGATTTTAACGTTATCTAGACGAGAAGCACGGTTGACTGACAATTAGTAGCAAAGTCGAGTACTAGAACAACGTTGCCCAAGGTGTTGGTTGCGAGCATGCTCCCGGACTTCCTCACGCCCATTCTCCCTCGCCTCTCACTTATTGCTTTCCGCTATTCCCAGCCCATCCTCATTAGCACTGCAATTCGCTATTTGAACTCACCAATAGAAGAGAACTCTCACACCAAGGGGCACTCCGTCACTTTGATGGCTGTCGTCGTCTACCTTGGCTTAGCGGTGAGACAGCGATGCCTTTCCAGACCTGACGACAAACTTGCTGACGTCTCATCCTTTTTAGCTATCCAAGGGCATATATCAGCATCGATTGAATCGGCTTCGTGTCATGATCCGTGGAGCGGTCGTTGGTCTCATCAATAACAAATCCTTGAGCCAACCGTCCACCAGTTACGAAGATGGTAGGGCTGTAACATTGATAAGCACCGATGCTGAGAATATCTGTCAGAGCGCAAGGATTTTCCATGAGATATGGGCACAGGTAATAGAGGTCATCCTGGGTACCGTTATGCTAGCCAGGCAAGTGGGCTGGCTTTGTCTTGTTCCACTTGTGATCATATTTTGTGAGTTTTGAACACATGAAACTTTGACGTCTGGTCTATGCTCGATGAGACTGATTAAATGATAGTTTGCTCCAGAATGAGTCGGTACTTGGCAAAAAATCTGCTGGGCAGGCAGAAGAGCTGGAGTGTCGCTACCCAGAAGCGGCTGGCCATGACGACCTCTATGCTTGCTTCCATCAAGAGCTTGAAGATGTTGGGTACTACGCCGTATACAGAGACTCTGATCCAGAATCTAAGGCTCAATGAGCTGGCGATGGCTAAGAGGGTGCGATGGATGATGGTCGCCTACAATGCAAGCGGTATGCCTTTGCACCCTGACAATGTGTTTCAATATGCAAGCATCATTCAATGTTGACCTAATAAATATCTCTAGCGAATGCCCTTGGCATATTCTCTCCAATCATCACGTTCGTGCTATACGCCTTCCTGGCAACTTTTGGAGGCTCGCCTCTTGATACCGAAACAGCGTTTACGACCACCGCCCTCCTCGGGCTCATCACTCACCCCGCCAATATGATCATGACCATTGTACCTCAGGCTGTCGGCTCTCTGGCAGCCTTTGAGCGGATACAGCAATATCTCCTGCAGCCATCCCGCCGGGATGATCGGCTCTTAGTGAAGAATCCTGACAACATTTCTGTTCAAAACTCACTAGCTATCCAGATGCAGAATGTCGCCATCGAGGGCAACTCATCGAGCGGCCCGATTCTCAAGAATATCAACCTCGTGGTCCACAAGGGCTCCATAGCCATCTGTTCAGGGACAGTAGGCAGCGGAAAGACTGTCCTAGCGAGGGCACTCATGGGCGAGATTGAGACTGCCAGCGGACAAATATTCGTTTCCTCAAAACGCATGGGATTATGTGCACAATCACCATGGTTACCAAGCGGTACTCTAAGGGAGGCCATCTGCGGATTCTCGCCGGATGACCAAACATGGTATCAAGAAATCTTGAGGATGTGCTGCCTGAACGAGGACATCTCCACTTTTCCCCATGGTGAAGATACACAGATTGGAAGCCGGGGATTCAACCTCTCTGGAGGGCAGCGACAGCGTGTGGTAAGTTTTGAACACAAGCGATGATATGTCCCTCCTATGCCCAGGTTTCTGAGACTCCAAACAATCTTATTCTTGGTAGGGTACCATTCGAGCTCATCATGGTGCTCACATTCCACGTCTTTTCCCCAGGCATGTACACGAAACCTTGCAGGCCAGCTGTGCTAATGATTATCTACCTATGTAGGCACTCGCTCGTGCTTTGTACGCACGTTGCGAGATTCTTATTCTCGATGATCCATTTAGCGCATTGGATGGCAACACGCAAAGTACCATTGTCGACAATCTCCTAGGTACCAATGGTCTCTTTAAAAGGATGGGAACAACCGTGTTTTTGGTCACCAATACCGGTAAGCATACCTAGGTACTCTGCTCTCGAGACACGGTTCGGATGTAACCAGGCTGACTTTATTTCTCATTAGCCTCCTACTTCCATCTGTCAGATTGGTTGATTGTTCTTGGCGACGCCTCCGTCAAATATCAGGGCACATGGGCCGACCTTGCTCAGAAGTCAGGGGCAAACATAGATCCTAGTATTCTTCAGTCCGAGAAAAAAGACGATCAGACACAGCTGGAAGTAGACAGCACTATCCGAATTCAGACTCTCAAAGTAGCAGATGCTGTTTTAGACCTGAGCAGGGCAACCGGCGACCTGTCACTGTATTGTAGGTCCAATGGCTGTCTCATTCTAAAGTTTCGCTCCATTCTCAAGGTCACGACAGCTTTAGAACTCTGACTTCGCGAAACAGCTTATTACCTCCGAGCCGTCGGCTACCGAAATTTCTTCCTACTCATGACCTGCACCGCACTATATTCGTTTTTCATTACATTTCCGCAGTACTGGTTGACGAAATGGACGGCAGCACCTGCCTATCAGGCTTCGTTCTATATCGGCGGCTACCTCATCGCGTCTCTGATCGCATGGACTGCTACAAACGGATCGATGTGGTGAGTCCTTTTTGGGATTATATTCCGCTCACACCATAACTAACCCTGGCATCAGGTCTACGCAAATTCTTATTGCATCCGATTCAGGAATTGCACTGCACCGTCAGCTTTTATCCACAGTCATCGGGTTGGTACCTACCACGCTCTACCGAAGTCCTCTGGCCACTTGCATACCATTACTTACTAGCATTAGGGCTCCTATCGTTGGCAGGAGCAACCAACCCATACCTACCTTACCTAGATTACCATAAGTAGGTCCCTCTCGTTCAGGGACCTTTAGCTAAAGAATTCAACCCAACCAACAACAAACCACCAAACCCATACCTACAACGTACGTATGTTTAAAACCTACCGACACTGATCAGTGGTCGCTGGGACCACAGACAGTTAGGTGGAAAAGACGAACCAACGAGGATTTCCCTCTACAATATCCTCCTCGCCGGCAAGTGCTACACAGCGGTTCGTTGCTCCCCCAAGCCTCCCTACTGCAAACCCTGGGCAACACACTGCAAAGATTGTCCAGGAAGAATAGCTTTCCCTGCGCTCGTCGCATATCCGCTGCCACCTAATTAATACGCATTATATATGCACCACGCATAATCCAAACTACTATACCCACACTATACTAGGAGCAAATAAGCATCTTTTTTATACTCAAAAAGAGCTTCCCTATCTCCTGGGAAGCCTTGTATTTTTGTTTGTTAATAACGCCGGCGAAAAGCGTTACGCAGCAACGTTACAAGCTAAAGTAAGTTACAGGACTATTCCTTCCCAACTTAGCGAAAACAAAAAAGCACTAAGCGCACAAACAAACAACCCCCCTAATTTTTTTCCCTAATAATACTAACTTTTCCCTTTTTCTCCTATCAAATCGAATTCCTATACATTAACTTCCTATATATCAATACGGATAAGTCTGCTTAACTACTCGTTTTGCGGCATACGGCTATTGTAGTAAAGACGCAACCCTATTAAACGGCATTAGCATTATAGCTTCCTCTAGTAGCTAAGCCGCTACAAAAGATAACGGTATAGTTTTTGTAAAAGGATACAAAATAAGCAAGCTACTAATAGTATACTTAATACTTAACTTAGCTTATTACAAATATATGTAAGCTAGACTTTAGTTTACTCTACGAGGCTACGCGGCTATAATAAAGTACCTTGTTATAGCTCTTGCAAGCTTGCTAGTAAGCTACAACTAGCAAAGCCTTTATAATAATAACTTTTTTTATATTTACTAAGAAGATTTTTTGTTTTAAACAAAAAGTATATTTGCAAAACTACTAATAGTATATTAAAAAACGCTAAAAATCTTTCTACAAATAAAAGGTGTATATATAAAACGCAATAATTAATTTATTGCTCTATAGCTATATACTTTTATATAATTAAAAGAAAAACTACTATAGGTAGATTTTAAGCTTTGCAACGTCCTTTTTGCACTAGAATCTTTAATAAACAAAGCTTGCATAAAATTACTAAAAAAAAGCCCGCTAGCAAAAGCTTAAGCTTAAACATTAATAAATCTATAACCTTAAAACCTAGTTATATAGCAATAGGCAGCAAAGCTAACTAAGCACGTAAAAGTATAAAGTTCAAGGCTCTAATTATTGCAATAATCTAGGTTATAATAAAACTCGCAACTATTGCCCCCCGTAGTTTAACTACTATTCTTAGGCTACAAAAAAAGCTTGTAGCTACTTTAAGAAAATACTATATTAATATATAAATAGCTAAATCCATTTATATAACTGCCGTTAAGTATACTATAGCTAATTGTAAAAATAAGAGTAGTTTCCAAAGTAGTTTCTACACTATTTAATTAATAGAAATAAACTTTGTATTAAAAGCATACTTTATACCTAGTACTGCCCTAGTTATAGTATTTACAACCGCTATAAACTACAACAATTAAGTATAATCCTTATAAAATACTTCCCCCTTAGTATATACTAAACGAAAAACTAAAATTAGTAAAGTTTATATAGTTTATAAAAACTTTTAAATCTTTCTAAAAATACTCTAAAGATTTATATAACTTATTAGATAACAAAATAAAAATGTTTTTTAATATTTACTACTATGCTAAAATCCAACTAAGTTAATTTTATATAGTTTTTCCCTAAATGTTAAAAGAAAAAGCAAAAACTTACTACTTTTACTTTATAAATTAAACTAATATGTTTACAACAATATACTTTAAAATTAAAATATACTTTAATATAAATTTAAACTACTAGTATTACTATATAAACTAAATAACTATAACGTTTACATAAATAAGAGTTTAAAACCTAAATAAAAACCTTTACAAGGTTTTATAAATTATACTTAACAAACTTTAGCTATACTAGTAAGCATTAAGCTTTAACTATATTAGAGAAGATAACTTGCAAATAATGGTTATTAAAGTATATAAAGGTGTGCTAGAATTTAAAATAGTATTATTTAAACCCGCTTAATTATACAAAAAGTTATTTTTAAACCTAAAATTTGTAATAAAAACAAAGCTTAGCCGTATAAGCGGGATAAATATAGTAGATAATGCTTAAGATTAATTCTATGTTAACTATAAGTATAGTAGTTAGTTTTGGGGTAGATAGGGATAACCGTTGCGAGATTCCTATTAGGGGAACCAAGGATTTAAATATAGCTGGGGAACGTTTAAAAGACGTAGGGAATTCGCTAAGGGACGCCTATGGAAAAAGAAATGTTTTATTTGTAAAAAGAAAGGTTGCTAGTTAACAAAATACTTGGTAGATAAGAGATAAAACGCAAGAATAAACTTTATAGCGCAATGCAATAGTTGCAAAGGAAATAACTTTAAACACTTTTTTTTAGACTTTAAAGGCTATAAGATAAAAGAAGACAAATACTATAACTACTATAGAGGTAAGGATAAAAATAATAACTGCAACGTCGAGATGTAGATTTATAAGGTAAATGTTAACTTTTTTGCAAATGAAGCTTTTATACATAAGTTAACTAGCTCTAATATATTTATGGATATAACGGTTGTACTAGCAAGCTAATTTGTCCTAGAAGATAGATACTTTAAAACCTAGTTTTAGGGAATACTATTGAATATAGGAGCATTAATAGTTTTAACTATAAGCTATAAAAAATTGCTTATATTTTAGCGAGAATAGCTAGAATATAAACTTAATATAATAATTGTAGAAGTAGTTAAAGTTAAATTTGGAAGTAGTGTAATTCTTAAATTAATAGGTATTATAGATGTAAAAACCTTAGTAAGATTAGTTACCTTTTATATAATAATAACATAGATACCTTTTTTGCTTTGCTTAGCTAATATAAATAAACTTAAAATCTATTATAATAATGTTACTAATAAATTTACCTACTAGGATAGCGCGATTATTATATTAGTTTTTTGTAAGTAGGAGCACTTGTAGTTTTTTTTAAGAGAGATAGTAAACGCTATTTACTTTCTTTTTAAAGTTAAGCTAAAGCGATTATACTATTAGTTTAAACACTCGGCGATAAATTAGTTGTACTAAATGCTAGAAAAAGCTAGATATAAGGATATAGATAAAAAAGCTTTAGTAAAAATTAAGAAATTTTATTATTAATGCTAAATAAATAAACTAGCGCTAAAATAGTTTAAATTTACACTTTGCAATAATTATAAGTTTAATTATAAAATACTTGTAAATATAATATATTTAAATAAACGCCTAGTGCTATATATAGTGGATTAGGTAATAAGTTTTTAAAGAGCTAAGTTTTTTAAAAATATAATAGCAAAATATATATAGTAAATACTATAAGCCCTATAAATTAATACTTACTAAGGGCTACTAGACGTTATTGTATACAACGTAGGTATAAACTTTGCATTGGTAGAGTTTCGCGCTAAAGCATAAATAATAGGCATCTTATGTAAACAAGTTTTAATAAAAGCGCACTAGTTTATTAGCAAGGTGGAGAAGTATTATTATTCTTTTCGCAAAGCCTATAACACGCTATACGCAAACCTCTATAGCAAGATAAATAATAAGGCTATTTTGCAAATGGTTATTAAAGTAGTAAATAATACTACCGGGCTTAATAGGCTAGTGCCTATATTACTTGTTTTTAGCGCTTACTCGCAAGTATTGCACAAATTATTACTTTTATAGCTAACGTAGAAAAGGGCAAAGGCTGTAAGCAAAGCTATAAAGATGCTAAGGAAAACTATAGTTAAAAAACAAGTTTAGGATACTTTAAATACTAGAAATAGGCCCGTTGTAGATATAAACTTTTTACTACAATGCAACGTTTATATATAGCGAGAGAAGGATAAATAAACAAGCTTATACAAAATTATTTCTATTAATGAATATAATATTACGCTAAACTTACTAAATAAACTAACAACATTTAGGTTTATTATTATACACCTATATTATAGAAATAATTACAAGAATAAACAACTATTGCCGCTAAAAGCAACCGCCGCTAGTTAAAACTCTTTAAAGCAAAGTACTACTAGTTAGCAAAACTAAGAACTTAAATAACCTAAACAACCATTATCCCTAGAAATAAAAAACTATATTATAGTTGCTTACATTATAAAAAAAGAAAACAATGATTATAACCTTGGTATTAAGCTAAAATAAGATAGCGTAATTATAACGCTAGGCTTACTTTTTAAGGAATTAAATAAGATAAAAATTAACAACCTTATTAGCCAAAAAATATTTAAATTCGAAAAATACTTATTAAAAAAACATAGCAACTATTATTTGTTTAAGTCCTATATAGTATAAGAAGTAAAAAGCAAAATAAATAAGCTATATAAAACGTTTTAACTAATTATCTAAGGGTACAATAACTAAACTAAGAAATTTATATTAATATAAAATCTAACAATATAATAAATAAGCTAACAAATAATCTTTATATTAACTATATTTTTAATATAATTTTAGCAAATAGTTCTAGTATTGTAAGATATTACTTAAGCTTATCTACAATTGTAAATCAAGCTTTAATAAATAATCCTCGCAAAGTTGCTAAAAGAACTTAAAAACTAGTACCCCCTAAGTACTATTATTTAGGTTGTAAAACCCCTATATAGAATTGCTAAGTCTAGGGTATACTAGTTTAGAATATATTAAACCCATTATTGTAAGAAACTAAGAATAAACTATTTTACGTATAATCCTTGTTTTATAATTACAAAGATTGCATAGCCTTTTGAAGTTGCCAAAATGCAAATAAACAACACGCTGCTACTAGCTACACTAGAATTCTAAAAAAAGAAAAACTAAAAACTAAAAAAGGCAAAGCTACGAGCTAAGCTAAAAACTATACTAACGCTAAACTAACCCTTTAACTTTAACAACGCTCGTTTATTAATAAACGCTAACTACAACATTATAATATAATAAAAAGGATAAAGAAACAAAATTGCTTTTATTAATAGAATAGCCAAGGATAAGCTACAACGCTACTTAGAATAAAAAGTATAAGAAGTATATATTGCTTTTATTTGCTAACTAAAGGCATTATTTAACTTTTCTATCGTAGTATAAGTTTAATAGCTAAAGGATAAATATTATAAATTTATTAATAAACAACTATTGTAGCAAATAGAAAATGCTATAAGGGGTATTTAGTATATCTTTTTAAACTTAAAGATAGCAAAGCTGTATATTTTTGTAGATAATTTCTTTGTAAACAATTAGGATTTAATATTTTAGCTTAGTTTTGTAATTATGCTTGGCAATAAGTATTACACAAGCAATAAATTTAAACTTAGAGGAAATATACTACATTAGTTGTTAACTAAATGCAAACGCGTAACTTAAAGTATGCTAGCAAGTAAGATCTATAGAATAATAAATAGCGTAAACATTAGAATCTACTTAGCTATAACAATTAGAATAATTACAAAATAACTATTATTGCTAAATATTCTTTTAGTTATCTATATAAACTCCTATAGCTTGTAGGAATACTTAGTAAAGCTTGGAACAATAAAGGAAAAACAACTTATAATTAACATTATGTTGTTATAACAATTATATAAAGTAAAAAAGATTGCGAAAGTAAAATAGATTAATGGGAAAAATAACCTAGTAGATGCTATAACGAAGGTAACGCTAAACTTAGCCTTGCAAAAGCTAGTTAACGACAACGAGCTTTGTATATATGTTGACGGCTTAGTATAAAGACTAAAAACAAAACCGATTTCTTTCTAGTAGGGGAACGCCGCTAGCACTAAAATCCAACCGAGTTTATTTATACACAAAACGACAATTGCACAGCTTTAACTGTTTGTGCCCTATATAACCATCGCTGTAAACGGAACCTTTGGAGGATGAAGACCAAAGCGTAGGGCGGAATTTTTGGAATTTTTGTTATAAAGAAGCATTTGGCGCCATTGCTACAAGGACGAATTGCTATACTATAAAAAAGGACGGAATTATTGCTATTAGGCGAAACCATTGCTATCGGGTGGATATTACATGTGTTGTTTTGGTAATAACAAAAGAAAAAGTTGCGAGTGTCGTTGGCAGGAGCAACCAACCCATACCTACCTTACCTAGATTACCATAAGTAGGTCCCTCTCGTTCAGGGACCTTTAGCTAGAGAATTCAACCCAACCAACAACAAACCACCAGACCTATACCTACGACGTACGTACGTTTAGAACCTACCGACAGCTCCACTGTCTTTCTTTTCCGCAAGCGAAGTAGGGACCACGCTTAATCGGTATGTCTTGAGCCTTGTATAAAATCATGTAGTCATTGTTAACTTGTTCCTAGATTTAGTCAAGACATCCAGCTCGTGGACAAGCAGCTTCCGCCCGCCATGCTATCAATGCTGACCCGTAGGTTTCCAGTCGCTGATTACCTGAGAGGCCCTGTCTCACATTTGTTCAGAAATCTTCAAGCTCATCGTTCAGGTCTCCCTGCTGTTAACAGCGCAGAAGGCTTTGGCACTCTCGCTTCCCGTTTGCGTGGCTGTCGTTTACTTGGTTCAAAAGGTGTATTTGCGCACATCCCGACAGCTGCGCCTGCTAGAGCTAGAGTCCCAGGCAGCTGTATATTCAAGCTTCCTCGAGTCTGTGAGCAGCCCTCCTCCTTGGTCTACTTATGTTTTCAATTTCCAGCGTATACAGGTTGTAGTCTAACACGCAACAGAATGAAGGCGTTTCAACAATTCGCTCCTTTGGTTGGGAGAAGCAGATCGAGGATGAGAACATCAAATACTTGGACAAGAGCCAACAACCATCCTACATCCTCTTATGCCTACAAAGATGGCTGAATATTGTCCTGGATTTAATTGTGTCTGGGATAGCAACAGGTTTGATTTTCCTTTCTGTTACGCTAAAGGGAACAACAACTGCTGGCCAGATCGGCATGGCGCTAAACATTGTTCTGCTTGCAAATGCCACCCTTCTTGGACTCGTGGAGTCTTGGACAAATCTAGAGATCTCTCTTGGCGCCATGTGAGACTCTTTTCTTTCCGTCATGTTCACGACCCTATTTCCTCGAACATATCGAATCCCGAAATCCAAGCACCCGTGTTTTGCTAACAACTTCTTAGTTCCCGAATAAAGCATCTAGAGGACGAGACACCAAAAGAGGACAAGCCACATGAAAATTTTATCCCTGATGCTATTTGGCCATCAGCAGGATCCGTCGAAATCAACGATGTCTCGGTTGCGTACAAGTATGGTCATGATCCAAATCAGGTGGAGTCATTAGACTGACCTCAAGTGCTCTCTCTCTGTGCAGTCAAGACGCAGTTGCTTTACGTAACTTAACAATGAGCGTTTCGGCTGGACAGCACGTAATTGTGTGCGGCCGAACTGGGAGGTAGGATTCAGATCAACGGATTGATTTCTACTTGCTCTATCTGACCCATTATGAATACACAACTGATAACTCTGATTGTCTTAATAGCGGAAAAAGCACGCTGATGCTTACTCTCCTCCGTCTTTTGGATACAAATTCCGGGACAGTCAAAGTAGATGGTCTTGACCTGAGCGTACTACCACGTACTTTGATACGACAACGGTGTTTCATTACCGTCGCCCAAGACTCCTTCGTCCTCGGTCAAGCTAGCCTCCGCTTCAATCTTGATGCAAGTGTCACATGGTCACATCTCAGCTAGCGGACTCAAGAATCATTTACTGATTTAGCTTTGATATAGCCTTCAGCCTCCCTCACAGACAAATGCATCATTGCAATTCTTGAACGGATCTCCTTGTGGCAACATTTTGCCTCGGGCACCCACACAAAGGACTCGCAAATCTTGAACACCCCCATGGAGTCTCTGCCGCCGATGTCTACAGGCCAGTCACAGCTGCTTGCGCTTTGCCGGGCAATACTACAGGCCCAAGTCCTCAAGAGCCTGTCCGTCGAAGCGCATCCCAACACAACACACGTGAAACCTATTCTCCTACTTGACGAAGCCACATCATCACTTGACCAGGCTACAGAGTCTGCTATGCGCCGAATCATCCATGAGGAATTCACTGCCAAAGGACACACCGTCATTGCTATTACACATAGGCTGAGTGGCATGGCCGAATACATGCGTTCTGGCCAGGACGCCGTCGTCTCTCTTTCACAAGGCAGGATTGAAAAGGTCGTTGAAGCGCAGGATTTCCTTATTTGAGCATGGCTTGAATGTGGACTTGCCGCTGTTTCGTCGTAATCGCGTTGGGTCTTTCAAATGGTGTTGTACAACGGTGAGGGAGTGAATACTTAAGTATGCTAGCACAGCGCTAATAATGTTCATTATGAGCATTCAGGGGCATGTTCCATTAACATGCAAACGTCGGCCTCTTCTTCAAAGTTCTTGGCGCCGTGCTAACATATTCAATCCCTCCTCCCCCTTGTCCTTCGGCAACATCTACTGGGACACAATATTTGTAGAAGCCCCATTTTCATGTATTGGATGAGGTATATAGAGATGCGGAAAGCTGGAATAGGACAGAACTATGTTTTGTGACTGATTTGAGTCACACATATGCACACAGTAAAATGGGAGACATTGAGCACATCCGAGCGTGCATCCTTGTATAGTTATTTCAGCAAATGAGAGACGAGCGACGAGCCCTTAACGTACAGTGAGTTTAAAGAAGCTAATGTAAAATATTTCAATGCTATACTACTTGGGAAGATTTCCGGAGTTGTCTTGTTGGAATTTCAAATACTACTACTCTATGGACCATTGATTGTCCCTTCAGGCTTCGAATGTTGGGACTCTCCTAAGTAATTCAACCGCAATCACTCACCACACGTGCAAGAAAGGTTTATCAACGTCTACAGGTTGCAGAGACTGATAAATTAAAGCGCGATTTGTCTAGTGCCTGGCAACATTTATGTACTAGGTAAGTACTAATTTTGGCGGCCCTCTACCACGCAACCCTCTCCAGCGCTCGCAGAACTAATTAACAATTCAAAACAAGACCAGATTATTATTCTAAGATTTAGTTCTCCATCTTTTCATGTCCTATGATGGATTCACTCAGGTCAACGACTAGTTGGTGCGCTAATATGAGCCGGCATTCAACCTCGTTAAGTGTGATAACTAGAAACTCTTCTTGAAAAAGGAGGCTGGCTCCCAGGCCCTTCTCTCAGTTGGGTCTGAGTACATCGGCTGTGGTGAAATGGTAGGCCTCCACAGCCTGTCTTTAGGAGACCAGTAACCTTGGGTACCTACCTAGGTACCTAGGTAGACATCTTAGTTTATCCTAAGATATTGTGGAAATAGTCCTGCGGGCCGCCTTGCATACCTGCTTGTGGCTGTCTTGCTAAATTATAACTAAGAAGGTCTAGGAAAATATAATTATTAAATGCTATTAAACGTACTAACTTATCTAGAAGTAAGTTCTTAGCTACTTTTTTATATAATTAAAAGATAAATATTTCTAGTATTTTACTTAAAGCGATTTATAAGCGCTTTTTATTATAATTAAACATTTCTTAAAAATTATTTTATAAAAACTTAACGTTTTCTTTTTTAAAAAAGTAGAAAATAAATTAAATGTTATCTATTAAAAAGATTAATATAATAACTTAAATAAATTAATAATTAAAAGTAGATTACTTTAGAATATTACTTTATTAATATTTTTAATAAAACTATTATATTTAATATATCTCGATATAATTACTTTTAATTATTAATATACTAAAGTTTATTAGTAATATTAAACTTATTAAAGTTTTATTTTATAAAAATTATTTTATAAACTATATAATTAGTAAGGCTATAAACTTACTTTAATTTACTATATAATGTTTATACTATACCTAGGTACTTAATTATATTGTATAATGTCATCTTAATCTATAGATTAAGCCACACTTGTTACAACAGTAACCTTTTACCTGCACATGTACCTAAAGCAGGCTAGTCATTAGCTTTGGCTATTGCGAGGTTACAGCAATCACTGGGCCAGCAGTAGGTAAGTGCCTAGGTAGATGTGGCAGATGAATAATAGTAGGGTGAGACAAATAGGCAAGCAGGTAAGTCAAAGTCTCATTTCCGTGATGGGGTGCGAACCTTGGAAAGTGGGGGAGAAAACCCAAGAGGGCAATTGGCAATTGAGTAGGAGTGGCAGGCGACCAGGAGGGCTGGGCCGGACTGGGCTGGGCGGCCCACTGGCCCAGTGATGCGGTGTTGCAGGCGGAGGGCGGCGGAATGGTCCTTAGGTCTATCCTACCGTTGGAGCCATGTCCAGCTGCAATCTCATCGACCTGTCTCCGAGCCAATCATGGCCCTCCAATCTGGGGCTTGGTCCGCGTATTCTCCTTTTGCATGCTGCCCATCTCCCAAAGCGAGATCCCGGCCGCCCTTTCTCTTTTCTACCAAGTGCTCTTTAATCCCTTGCCCCCCCCCTCCCGTGCGTCGTCGAGTGGCAGTCTCCTCTTTCTTGCGTGTCTAAGTTGTGTGCGTGTGTGTGTGTGTGTGGTCGTGTCCGCTCAAGCCCTCACAAGCCCACCTGCCAAGGGAGAAAAAGAAACCAGTGCTACCTGCCAGCCAGCCAGCCCTGCTTGTTTGCAGCTCCAGACCCAGCTTCAACCCCCCCAGTCCTGGGAGACCACCCACATACCCGGCCAGGCCAACCCTGATTACAGTGTTGCAGTGCAGCGCAGGGCATCTCACCTCACCTGCAGAGGTCAACAGTGGATGTGTGCAGGCCTTCACCGCAACCGCCAGACCGTTGTCAGGAACCAGAGCAGAGACTAAAGTACCTTAGGTAGGTAGGCAATTCTTTTCCCCGGGACCAAGTCCATGTTCACCCGCCTTTCCTGTCCTGTACGGAGTACAGTACCTACCTAGGTACTCATATCTACACAGTACTCCGTGCTCCGTGCTCCCGCATCGTCTGTCCCTGCGGCTGGGTCCACCTGCTTACCTGATCGACCGTGGCAGCACCCGGCTACTCTCCCCAGGGCCGGTCTCTCCTCTTCCCAACCCGCTACTCGCTACTGCTCACTGTACTCGCTGCACTGCACAGCTTCACCTAGAGTGTGTGGTCGTCGTCCTCCCTCCAATTCCTCATTCCCTCCTTTGCACATTCCAACCCAATCCAATCCAATCCAACCCGCCGTCCTCTCCTTTTATCGCCCACCAATACTTGCCCGCACTTCTTGCCGAGCCTCAATCGTAAGTCAAAGCCTTTCCCCCCCCTTGTGCAGCCCTGCGACCCCAACGTCCGATCGATTGCCAATCGTCCTACTGTCCTACCGCTTGTCAAACCTCACCGTCGCAGAGACTGGTGATCCGCCAGCCCAGCCCAGCCCTGCCGACCTTCCGAACGAGAGACAACTTCAAACCATCCCCTCCCGTCGCCCGTTCCTCGTCAAACCAGCCCCAGCCTCAATCGCCAACCTCACCAGACCATTACTGACCAACACCATGTTCGAACAACAGGACCAAGACAGGGATAAGGATCGATTCCGCCATCACGCAATACCTCAGTCGCAAGCCCGACCTGATCTCGCACTTGGGGGCCCTGACTCCGCACATTCATCATCCCCCCGACGATCTTCTCGCAACCGGGCCAATTCGGCATCAAATTCCTCACACACAACCAATATGCCTCAGTATACTTCACGTGATGTCGGCGACCCAACCCAGATCAAGAAGAACAAGCAGAGCATGGCGGACCTGAAGCTGCGTCGTCTCACCGAGCTCAACAACCGTCTCCGTGAGGATCTTGAACGAGAACGTATCCCCGTCAGCCAGGCAAGCAAAAGGTAAGATTCGACCGGGGGTTGAATGTTCCGCGGCATCACGCGCTGACACAGGGCTGTCTCTCACAGCATCATTGCCTACTGCAACAGCACCAGAGATTACATGGTCGTCACCGTATGGGGTGTCGTGCCAAAGGGCGAGGACCCCTATGCACCACAACAAAGCGGAGGTTGCTGCTTGGTCATGTAATACCTGCGACGACAAATCAACGACGGATGCGATGTTTCTAAGGGATCTCGACACGATGGAAAAGCCCGAGCGATGAGCGGCGATCTTTCGAGACACGAACGGCGAAGGCTACAGCGACACCCCGGGAAGGAAACCTTGCGTTTTGCCTTGTGCTTTATTTTGTTTGCTCGGCCGGCGTTGACACTTGGAAAACGGAAACCCCTGCGAGGCCCCCGTTGGCCGTCAGGGCTATTAGGACAGAGAAAAGGCAACGGAGCGAGCACGAAACGAACGACGAAAGGGGACAACATCAGGGCCCAACCCGATACCCCGGCCCACGACACCCCCGACCTTTTCGCTGCCGTACTCGCCCTGGCCCGTGGAATCCGAGGGAGGAGAGCCTCTAAGCTGGGGCGGTTACGATAATGGTCTTGTTTTAAATTTCTTCATACAAACCTCTTGTTTATTGGGCTTTGCGGAACCGGCAAGAGGGATAATTTTGCATGCTATTAATACTGCGTCACTCTATTTCTTCACTTGTACCTCGTCAGTCTAGGCCTCTCCAAAACGTGAATACCACCTCTGTCACGACGAACATCTCTGGGCTCCTCGGCGCATGCGCGACACGGGTGCGGCACATTCATTTTCACCGTGACATGATCCTTTTTGCGAGAGAGCACGCATTCTGTTCGTGTATACGGTAAGTGCTCCTTGAGTTTGTTTCAATTTTTTTCAATTTTCTTTAGCGAAACGAGACGGAATACCACAGACGGGATGGAATTTCTCCAAAGACTTTTGTTGCCTACACTGTGAATCGGCTTCGATTTGGACCTGCCAGACGCGACCACACATTCTTTTCGCCCACACGCTCGCTCTCGAACCTCCAGCCACGCCGACGAGCCGCAACGACGCAAAGCCGGTGGATCCAGTGTTCCCCTCGTGCATGTGTTTGGCACACGATGACACGCACGGGCCCAGGGGGGGAGGGGG
>MAVT02001047.1:0-17350 GCA_001702395.2 Diaporthe helianthi | reverse complement strand
ATACAAGGGTTAAACATTTGTAGTTTTGTAGTTTCATTTGTAGTTTTTTTTTGTTACAACTCTGATAATAAGTTAAAATATTACTTTTTATATATATTAGTAATTTAGAGGTAACTAGTATTTTTTTAGCCCTACTATATACTAGTAAATATACTATTTTAGGTAGTAGACCTACTAAATTTACAGTACCTACAAAATAATTCAGACCCACCCGACTACCTGAATTGAAAAGCTGCCGAGAGACTGCAAAATACGGTAATCCGTAATTTCAAAAACCATCGCTGGACTTGGCCTGTTCGGTGCCCGTTCGCCCTCGGTCTAGCCGTTCCGGGAACTAGCGGGTCCCGGCGATAACCCAACAGAAGCTTTTGTTGGTCGGTGCTCCCAGACTCACAGTGGGGAGCTGCTGGGTGACCCACACTGATTGGCGACTCGGCCATCTCAACGGAGAAGGGTTCAACGTCGAGGGAATTTTTCGACCTCTTGGTGCTTGCAGCTGGAGCTCCGGAAATATCCTACTTTTTGCTGGCGTGCTGCGAAGCCGTAACCCCTCCCAAACACCCAACCTCACTTCAGCCTCAGCTCGACTTTCTCCCCGTTCGCAGTCGCTGTTCCTGGTAGTGACCACCGCAACTCGTCGTCGGGTCGTTTCTACTTTTCTTCTCCTCTTGTGCCCACCCTCTGCTGTTCAGGGCGACATTCCGGTTGGCACTTCACCTCCGATTCTCTCCCCCGACATCTCAGCACCATCACCGACTGCCAATATGTCCCGCTTCCTCCGACCAGCAGCCCGACTGGCTGCCTCTGCCAGGGCTGCTCCTCTCTCCAAGACCTCGACCATCCCCTCAGTATCCTCCAGAATATCCCGACCAGCCTCTGCCTTCGTGCAATCGAGAACATATGCCTCCGCCGGCTCCAAGGACTACACCGTGCGTGATGCGCTGAACGAGGCACTCGCCGAGGAGCTTGAGGCGAACGACAAGGTCTTTATCCTGGGTGAGGAGGTCGCTCAGTACAACGGTGCATACAAGGTCACCAAGGGACTGCTGGACCGCTTCGGCGAGCGGAGGGTTATCGACACCCCCATCACCGAGTCCGGTTTCGCCGGTCTGGCCATCGGTGCCGCCCTGTCTGGCCTGCACCCCGTCGTGAGTATTCTCCCGCGGTCGCATTGCAATGCATTACGGAGTACCGGTGCGCAGCAGCTGACGTGAGGCGCCCTCTGCCGGTCTAGTGTGAGTTCATGACCTTCAACTTCGCCATGCAAGCCATCGACCAGATCATCAACTCGGCCGCCAAGACCCTGTACATGTCCGGCGGCATCCAGCCCTGCAACATCACCTTCCGCGGCCCCAACGGCTTCGCCTCGGGCGTGGCGGCCCAGCACTCGCAGGACTACAGCGCATGGTACGGCAGCATCCCCGGCCTCAAGGTCGTCTCGCCCTGGAGCGCCGAGGACGCTAAGGGCCTGCTCAAGGCGGCCATCCGCGACCCCAACCCCACCGTCGTCCTCGAGAACGAGCTCATGTACGGCCAGACCTTCCCCATGAGCGAGGCCGCCCAGAAGAGCGACTTTGTCATCCCCTTCGGCAAGGCCAAGATCGAGCGCGCGGGCAAGGACCTGACCATCGTCTCCATGTCGCGCTGCGTCGGCCAGGCCCTCGTCGCCGCCGAGAACCTCAAGAAGAACTACGGCGTCGAGGCCGAGGTCCTCAACCTGCGCTCCATCAAGCCCCTCGACCTCGAGGCCATCATCAAGTCCGTCAAGAAGACCCACCGCCTCATGGTCGTCGAGTCCGGCTACCCGGCATTCGGCGTCAGCGCCGAGATCCTCGCCCTCGCCATGGAGTATGCCTTCGACTACCTTGACGCCCCCGCCCAGCGTGTCACCGGCGCCGAGGTCCCTACCCCCTACGCCCAGAAGCTCGAGGAGATGTCCTTCCCCACCGAGCCCCTCATCGAGCACCAGGCTGCCAAGCTCCTGAGGCTGATCTAAGCGAGAGGTGTGCGTGTGTGTGGAGGGAGAGCGTGATAGAACTACGAAGCGGGAGAGGATGGCAGGGTGACAGGGACATGGCGAGAGCAGGAGAAAAGCTGCGTGACTGATTGTCATATCAGCTGCTAGTGGCAATGACTTGATATATCCCGGGCGAGGGTGCCATTAATGCTATGCGATAACTTGCCCGCCTGCATGATAGACGAACGAAAACAAAACAACTGTACTACTATGCTACTTCTTTGGACATATTTCCGCTCATTGCAGCCGCTGCTGAATCATTTCTCATGCAACTGTAATGCCGATGGCGCTAGGCAATGATCTGCCAAAATATCGTCTTTCTTTTGACTTAGGTAGGGCAACAGTTGCGCCATGCCGATGTACAGCGCGGCTCGCGACCTTTACCAGGGGGAGGCCGAATTGGGGAGGCCTGCAAGAGTTATGCGCACGATCCTTGAAACAGGGCTGGCTGGTAAACCAAGAAACCTGCGATCTGAACCCGCGACTTCAGCAATTCAGCCCACCATCATTTCAAGAGCCGGACCTGAAATCGTCGTTTTGAATCAATGGCTTCGACAGCAGAGACCGTCTCTTTCAACACGAAGGGCTTCCCGATGCCAGCACCTACATCAGGCTGCTGGGTACAGGTAATCATCGCTGACCAAATAGGGACGTCTCGGTCCACTGCATGCTCACGACATGGCCGAAACCATCAGCTCCCGCGAATAACCACACCTACCCAAGGCCATCCTCGTCGACGGGGAGACGATGACAATGCTGGGCCAAGGGCGGTTACTTCTGGATCGACGCCGACATTCGAGAAGAGTGGCCAGGTGGCCAGCATGGGCGAGTCAACAACGTCGCGGTTTTGTTGGGCTCGGTGGAGATATCTCTGACAAATGCACAATTCTTGAAATACCTCTCGTAAAATTTGAGCGGCAAGTCTACTCTAGAAAGGCTAGACAAAGCGCGCAGCGTCTTCTGCAAAGATCCTCTTCCCAACGAGCACCTATTCTATAGGATCGATGTATACCTTTGCTGCGCCAATGAGACTCTTCAACTTTCTTTACTATGGGCCATATACCTGACTTTGCGGAAATGGATGCTATCTGATTTCCAGTGCCGAATTTCGCCCAAGGGCATGTCAGTTCGACGGTCTCACCACTACCTTGACAACGAAAAGCTGTCACTAAGAGCTGTGGCCACGGAGAATCAACCACTTCCATTTTTAGCCATGACTTTTCCATAAGGTATAGTGTGAGGACCCCAGGCACCGCGTCTTCGCAACCTTGGCGATGATTGATACGGAGGGGGAGACGCCAATCTAGCCAGACTACCCCATGGACCCGTTTGATCTGACTGTCCAGGCCCTGCAGAAACTTACTAACACAACACGTTGCTTTTTTTTTTTTTGGCGTGGGTACTTCAAGACAAGATCAGGATCGCGTACCTCGTGGGACTGCTGCACAAACTATCGAGACGGCTCGCCCATGAGGTAGATCCTCAATCGGTGATCGAGAAAGCACATCGCTCCGTGTGGGGGTGCGGAAAGAATTGACTATGAAGTTGATTCGGAGCCGAACATTGAGGGCCGGCACTCCGTCACAAGAACTCAACAGACCTAACTCGTTATCTAGGTAGGCACAGCCACTCTCCCTTTATTCAGAAACTGTTCAAAGGACTGCTTGGAAATTTCAAGAGGCCGACATGGACATAATGTTACCAGCAAGGGCTCGACTACAAGACTGGTTCTTGATACCCAACTCAGCCGATATTAGGTATTTATAACTAGTACACAAACGCTCGTGGAGCTTGTCGCCAGGGATGGCTATTATGGGCAGTCTCACGTCGTGGGAAACCTTTATTTGCCGTATCTGAGGATCGGCCGTGGAAAGCACTCCATCCAGGTCAAGGGCTCAAAGCGTGGAGTATCCCTGGATCATGATGACATGAACTTATTCTCTCAACCCTTTGAAGTTTCAGGGGTAGGTACACTAGAGGAAGCCCTTTTTTCAACCAACGCAAATGAGCTGCATAAATTTCAAGTCCATGATTATTTTGCGGTGTGACCCTTTGGCGAGAGAACTGAAACTTGTGCTGAAGTATATCGTCAGAAGCTACTGCTTTGGTTTTCTAAAGTTGTGCATTGCCAAAAGAAAGACAAGGGTTTTTTGGAGAATTTTGTATTTCTTCATTCCTGTGAAGGCATTTACATATGTATTCCTTGTAATCTTGGCTGGTGGTGGTCTTTGTATCTGGGCTTGATATTAAGCGCAGGCAATGTTTGTGACACACAGAAAGGCTTCCCTGGACCTGTGCACTGTATGGTCGGGATGTAGATGCTGTCGTGACAGCTTTCACTAGACTCCCCGGCCTCTAGCTTTATGAACCGGCGCAAGTGGGTCAAATGTGGCAACAAGGCCCTGCTCGGCGAACTATTGGGGTTGCTGCGGCGATGGCTTCGTTGAGTTTTGTTTGACTCCACAAGCCTCTTCCAGATGTCGGCAGCCACCTTTGCAAGTGGTGTTGTTCTTAATCCGTAGACAACCCGAAGGCGTACGGTCCCTTCATACAGTGGTAAAAGCTCAGAGACCCAGCCTTTGCAAAAGACACAGTGTCACCACCTTTGCAAACCAACAAAATCTGCCACAGCCATCCCCGGGGCCACCTTGCTACTTGCCCATACTTGGAAAACTGGCCACATAAACTCTGCCCATTTTCATGACCGTCAGCAAGTTGGTCAGGAGGAGGTACGTACGCCCTCGTTGTCCCTTACAGTGGCTCGCAAGCCACATACACACCCTGCCTAACAAATTGAAAGACTCAGTCCAAACCTTCTGACAGGCCTCCTGCAATCAACATGTCGACTGTCCGAGTCCTAGAGAGCTCCGCCCATCCGCAGGCGGCCTCGCCGCTATTTGGTCGTCTTCCGCTCGAGGTCCGGCTTTTGATCTTCCAGTTCGCGTTCATGTTCTGCCGCACCGCGGCCTGGTTCGACGGTGAGCTCGGCGAGGGCCAGAACAACAGCAACACGGGGCTCAGGCCCAGACGATTCCGAGGCGGTCGCTGCTGCTTTTCGCACCGGGGAGGAGGCTTCGAGCTCCTCGTAACCTGCCGAATGGCATACATTGAGGCGTCCGCGACCTATTGGCAGCAGTCAATACTGGCTGTGGCCCGCAACATCGACGACGACTTCGTCGGGTGTGGGCTGCTGTCTGTCTGTCGATACCTGCCTGCCGTGGTCAAGGAGAATGTGCGCCACCTGGCCAATGTCAAGCTACCTGTCGTGGAGATGTTCCAGTCAACGCCCGATGATCCGAGTTGGACACCCGCCCTCCTCGAGCAATTCCCAAAGCTTGTGAGCCTTGGCATCAGTAGCTGGGTCTTGTTTGGCAAAATTCCTTGCTATCTTGCGTGGGATACCGCAGGCAGCTTGGTTGATGTCCCCGACGCCGACAACGCCGCTCAATTCTACAGCGGAGTTGGACCGTTCCAGGTGTCGACCGGAGAGAGCCCTGCGGACTACATGGAGCGAAAGATTGGTGTCAAGCGGTCGCGCGGTATCGCTTTACTGTCATGGAGCTTAGGTCCTGAACCCGATGGTAGTCTCCCTGGCTACAAACGCCGTGTAGGTCCCACTTCGTTTTATGTGTCTCCTTAGAAATGATGTGTGCTGATGTACGTGCTCCTGCTCCAGCTACAGTACTTCAACTGGACGACTGGCATGGTTTATCAGACTACTGAACGCTCGCCATACATATATGGGTACAGGGAGGTCATGGAGGCGGAAGAAGGCTCCCGGTGGAGTCGGTGGTATTGTGTTCCGCATGATCGAGCTCTCGACCTTGGAGCTCACAGTCAGGTGTGAGACTGTGAAATGGGCTTGGCTTTGGAGAGAGACTGAGGATAAGATCGACCTTGGTGGGTAAAGGGCGACATCCCAGCGAGGAGAAGACCTGGCAACTCACGGAATACGTGGGAAATTGAGGAGAGACAGTGATTGGAAGCAATATTCTAACTCTTCGGGACATATACGGATTAAGAACAAAACCAGCAACCAGTTATTTGACTCCCCTCACATTTGACTTCATCATTCTCATGTTAAAATACAAATAATCCAAGCCTAGAGGTTGGATTTATCATATAGGTCGCGCTTTACTTAGCACGAACCCTCATTTCAAGAGCCTCATGACCTGTCGCTCAACCTATCAAATAAATGTGCTGCCGTGAGATACTTAGGTAGCTTGCTCCAAGGTCAATTTCCATAGCTATCCGTTCATTTCACAGACTAACTAGTACGCCGTCAAATCCTCCTGAGCCGTGACTGCTTACGTTTGCGGGCATTCAGCCGAACGGCAAATGGGTCTTGCAGGTCGTTATGCCGCTCAACGAGAATGGGGCTACAGCGACTGTACACAGTCATTTGTCAATTGGCACTCTATTACTGTGACAGGAAATGTGAAGATAGAAGGAACCAGGTCGTGTTGCTCTTTAAATGAACGCGGGAAGCACAGCGCACAGATGGTGTGGCCAGAGTGGGCTCGGGCCATTTGTTATGATGGAGAGCAACTTATCTAGTACCTCAGTTGACAAGGCCCAAACTTGACAGCAAGATGGATATGTAGGTGAGGGTCCTATTTGCCTGTGATAAGATGGCTTCAAGTGGGTGTGTAATGAACGCGGGACCACGGTGTAGGAGCCACCCAAATGCGCTAGTGAACGTCAGAATCTGGATGGCATCATGACTTTTGTGTTCGACGATGCTGGTTTCTGTGCCCCTGTGCACCAATTGACTGCCAAGCCCATGACGGTGCAACGGGCTTGCTCACTTAGAATAAGCCGTTGAGATAGAAGTAGTTGATAACGTCTAACTGAAGACAAGCGATCTATTGTCTATCAAACGCCAGTATAAAGCGCTGTCTACTATCCATGTATTCCTAGATCACCGTCGCCGAACACTCGCTCATATGTTTCCGAGAATTAAGCAGCTAGGGATTTGGCATCACCATCCTTGAGCTTTCCAGCCCCGACGAGGCGGGCGACCTCGTCCTTCCACACACCCTTGATCTCATCGGCGACCTTAAGGCCGTTGAGCTTACCGGCCAGGGCGGCGATCTCGTCGGCGTCGATCTTGCCCTGGACGAGCTCGACGTCGCCGAGGACGGCGTCGATCTGGGCGGCCGAGGCGTCTCCCGAGGCGAAGTAGTTTGCGTCCTTAACAGAGCCCTTGAGCACACGCTTGTTCTTCTTGACAGCGGTCTTGGCCGCCTCCTTTGCCTTCTTTGAGTTCTCGCGCTCTGCCTTGGCCTTCTCCTCGGCCTCCTTGGCAGCCTTCTCCTCTGCCTCCTTCTTAATGCGGGCTTCCTCGGCGGCCTTCTTCTCTGCTGCCTCCTTCTCGAACTTCTTCTTGTTCTTGGAGGCGTTGGCCTCCTGCCTGAAGCGCTTGATCCGCTCGTCGCCCTTCATGGCGTCGTCGAGCAGGCCGCGCAGGCGGGAGTTGTCCTCGATCTTTCTCTTCTTGCGAGCATTGGCGTTCTTGCGCTCCTGGTGGCGCTTCTGGTCGCGGTTCTCGTTGTCGTCGGGCACATCCTCGTCCAGATACTCAAAGGTCCTCCAGCTGTCGAAGTTGTACCAGAAGTTGTAGAACTCCTCGACCTGCTCCTTGGGGGCATTGGCGTCGCCGAACTGTGGCACGGGCTGGACCTTGGAGAAGCGACCCTCGGCCTTGAACACCTTGCCCCAGGCCTTGTAGTAGTCGAGCTTGCCGCTCTGCAGCTGCTTCTTGGTCGGGGGCTCGACCTCGGCGCCCTCGTCGACCGAGTCGAACTGGCGGCGCCTGACGGGGTCGAGCAGGAGCTCGGCAGCCTTCTGGATGCACTTGAAGAAGTTGTCGTCGTCGGTGGCGCCGCTGGCGGCCTTCTTGTCGGGGTGGTGCTTGAGGACCTTCTTGCGGTGTGCGCGCTTGATCTGGTCCTCGGTGGCCTTGTAACGGTATTTAGAGAGACCCAGGACGGCGTAGTGATCTTGCTCCTGTTTGCGGGAGTTGCAGTCAGCGCGGCTGTTCGGTGTCAAAGAACATCATGGAGTTTCTGTCCTACCTTCCAGTCCTTGGCCTCACGCTGAAGCATCATGGGATCCTCAGGCTCGCTGATCTCGCCGGCATCCTCCTCCTCGACGTTCTTGGCACGCTCCTGGGCCTGGATGCGGTCATCCTCGGAGAAGGTGCGCTTGTGTCGGGCGCGGCGGGCGTGTGCGAGGAAGTGAGGGCCGATGGGCTCGATGGAGCGCTGTGTCGAGGCAGTGACTTTGCCGACAGGCTTGAAGTCCTTCTCAGAGGCCCATCCTGATGGGAGGACGGGCAGGGATCGAGAGACGAGAGATGCATTCGTCATCTTGTCGAATTTGCGTGTGATGGGTGATGATGGAAGGTCAGAGGTCGACTTGGATTCGAGAAACTTTTTCTCCAAGCGAAAAGCCATCCCGCCCTTATCGATGCCCCACCTTTTCCCGCTTTCTGCACAGACACCTCTCATTGGATACATTCACGCCTCTAGCCCACCAGCCTGCCAGCCAAAGCCCCCATCCTCGAGACCGGTCTCCACCTGGCAAAATGCCGTTGTCTACGCATCAACACCCAGCGGCTGCCCGTCGATCATCGCCATATGTCACAGCATCGAGACACAAATTGAACACAGCTGAAACTCATCATTTGTAATGGCAGACCTCAAGAACTACGTCGAAGTCAACGTTTGAACCGGCATCCCCCAGCGAGAATCACCGGCCCACTTGCACCGAGCGGGAGCTCCGAGTAAGGCTGCGGTCGCGCATGAGCACGTCTTCTCACATGTACTGTGGTATCCGACAAGTTGTCTAACATGGCTCTTAACGAGGATTGTGTGAAATTGGAATGACGGGAATCTTTTCCATGTCAGTGATCACGGTGTTGTCCTGACCCGCCTGGCAGAATGGCCAACGCCTCTTGGTCTCCTCCTCCATCCCGGATGCTCTGATTTGCCACTGTTACATGCCAGGTCTGGCCTAGCTGGGTATCAACAAGCCACGACGGGTGGACTGAGAAACAACCATCATACACCTGATAAGGAACGTCGTATTTACGACGGTCCGGCCAGCTACAATCTGCCAGCTTTGCCTCTCTGCTCTCTTCAAACCGTTTCCTTCCAGATCGGCAGGAATATGAACAGCAGTACACCGCAGAATGCGGCTCCCAGGCCACCAGACCAGCATTGAATAAGGATTACTCTCTGCAACCTCCGCAGAACCTTGTCCTCCACCTTGAAGTTTTTGTCATGGGCCATTGTCCTGTTCATGAATGCCCGATACCGTCTCCACCAACCCTGGGCCCCAGCCTCATGCTGCTCGGTTCTCTTCGGATTCCCGTCGTTGTCAAACCGCTCCCACGGCAGGGCCTGCCGCCGGGACATGGACAAGAGTACGAAGCACATCCCTTGCGTCCCAACGAGCATCAGCGCCGTGCCCATGGCCCACAGCGGGAACGAGTAAAACACCTCCCACCGGCTGTGCGAGCCATTGTGTGGGTACAGGCCGCGCAGCAGCACGAGCAGGAACCCGGCAAGGATGGCGACTGTGCCGATTACGTTTCCAACGCAGATGGTCTCGTACGTCCCCGTGGACACGCCCAAGCTGACGAAATTCCGATGCGAGCAGTTCTTCATCACCTCGTAGATGTGGTCGGCCACCGGCTTGATGTAGCGGGGATCTGACGAGCTCTGCAGGTTATTGAGTACCCGGTGGCGGAGGACCGACGATATGTTGAGCTCCTTCTCGGCGCCCGGGAGCAGATAAGTTGCGATGGCGGCGTCGAGCTCTGCCCGGTTCTCGGTCGGCGGCGCCTTGGTGGCCCTGCTGAGGATCGGTAGAGGCACGGCCGAGCCTCCCTTCTCCTCGTCGATGTCGAACGCGCAGGCCCCGTCGCGGCAGATATCCCGGCTGCCCAGGCGTTGTCGTCGCGAGACCGGCGACCATCGGAATATCCTGTCGGTCCACTTTCCTGGCTCTGGCTGGGCTGCTGCTCTGGCACATGGTGCTTCGGCCTTCATGATGCTGTCTGACAAAGAACTGATCGATTGCTTTGCTGCGCTGTACGTTAGCCATGAGTTGTGGGTCGGACAGCCAGGGGGGTTGGCCCGGGCTTGGAGCCTTACCAGCGACAATCTCAGCGACACTGGACTGTGCTGAGAATGTTGTTTCCGACAATGCGTCGGCCTCCTTTGGCAACGGCGGCAAGTCCTTGATCGCTGCCGCGGCTACAGGCGCCTCGACCTTTGACTTGGGGTAGTTTGCCTCATAGTTCTGGAACCTGCAAGGATGGTCAGCTATAGCCATTCAGACGATCGACGATCAAGATGCCGAGGAAACTGACCATAGGTAGAACTCGAGGTTCTCTGACGAGTGCTCAACGTGTTTGAGGTATAGGTAAAAGTCATGAAGAGACATGGGACTGCATGTCTTGTTCTCCAGGACTCTGTCCAGGCCGAGCCGGCTTGGTATCGCTGTCGGGGGCTGGCTGTCCAAGCTCGGGGTCCTGATTCGATTCGGCCGGATGTCCTCGTCGTTTAGCTTGCGGGTGTAGTCGCGGATATCCCTCCTGCGTGGCCTCCTATACCACACTCTCAACCAGCCCGGCAGTTCCGGCATTGTCCTTCTCGAGCACCGCGAATTTTGCTGTATCGGCCGGGAATGAATGTCGTAGGGGCGCTCGGATGTGGTGCGTCACGGGCGACTCATGAACATAAAGGGACGCAAGTTCAGGGTGGAAAGGGAAAACAGGCTGAAGGCATGGTGCCCTGGCACACAGGAGCGTATATATCGGCAGGGAAGAAGGAAGGGTTCCTTTGACCTTGTCCCTGGTGGTGTGGAGGCGTTGGGATCTGCGCTTCCATCCTTCACTTTCGAGTGCAACCAACAGGTGGCACGGCCCTGAATAACACACCTAGTCAAGAGGAAGGCTCCCCAGGATGACCAACAACTTGCAGACTGTAATCAAGACGGCGGCGCATCCATCCCACGTGGAGGAGCAGGCGAGTCAGGACAAGGCTGGCCCGGACCCATTTTCACCACGCACAGCATCCAAACCTGGGTGGTCTACCCGACACGCGAGTACCGAGACCTCCAGTTTTCCCTCTCAAAATCCCGTTGCTAATCACCTGGATGGGGCTGTATTCGGAAGAGAACTGCAGCCGATAGGGCATGTTTCACTTTGTTGCCTATGTTTGGCCTTCCCACCCACCTACCAGCACAAAGTCCCGGTATGCCCGTGGACACGGCCCTGCCTCACCACAATTGGGCAGTCAGCCGTGAGACGGCATCAACGATGGTGGCAGCATGATTGATTTCTCCGGCTGTTGTTGACCACTCGATTGCCTTCCCGCACCTGTGCGACACGCCATGGGCCGCCTTGCAGCAATCAGCCTGGGGTTGTCATCATCCCCACCAGGTCAAGCAAGCATCATTACTTACCCGGTCTCGCCAATGGTCAGGGGATGTCGTCCCCTCAATGACCGCGCACTGCCTAGGTCTTGGCCCCTCTCCATGCCGATTCCACTCTCGTCTGCAACGCACACACACACGCTGCTGTTGCATCGCCCGCCCGCAAATTGCTGCCCACGTTGGGCCCCGAATTCGGCATCCCGCCCAGGGCAGGAATATTCCTCCAGGATCTGATAGACCAGATTCCTTGGTGCTACACAGCTCTTGTCATTGCCCTAGCGTGATCTCAGATCAACGCATGTGAACAAAAAAAAAAAAAAAAAAGGACTGCGGCTAACAAGCAAGTAGTCTATGTAAGCCCAAGGCCCACGTCAGAGCCCCTGGGCCATTCCCGCGGCTCCACCACGCTTGCAGATCCACAGAGAGGCATGACAGATGGGCACAATCTCAGCACCACAGTTCCCGTAGGTGCCGGGAGATGTGTGCCCGGGGAACCCCATAACGAGTTGTGGGCTTACTCGGGCAAATTCTCCAATCCTCTTTTCTACACTAGACTATCTCTTCCCTATCTTCCCCAGCTTTCTTAGTTGCCACTCCTCAGCTACACTAGCTGTTCGTGTCATCATTCATTCGTCCACTCGTTCTGCGCGTCGGTGCCAGCCCGGCCGCCCCGATCGACAGACACCCACTACCACCTGTCAGGCTGTCAGCCCTCCCTTCTAGTGTCCAGTAGACTGTTCGGTCCACACAAACAGCTGCACGGCTGGCTAAGATTGGAACACACTAAGCGGAAGTCGTGAATAATCCCTGCTGACGGTGGCTGCCGTCTAAGCCTGTTGCGTGTTTAGTCTCTTCTCACCTAACTTGCCTAGGTATTGTGCCTTGAGATTATTGTAATTTCACAAAAGGGCAAAAATCTCGGGGTCAAGTGTCACGAATTCATTCCCGAATCCCCAGTGCACCCTGGCAACGACATTCGGGACAACTGGCCGCCCTACTTGCGTCAGTGCGTCAGTACGTCAACGATCCGGTATCAGCGCCGGCCCCGGCGATCAATGATTTCTGCAACCGCCGCAGGTAGGATTCATCTCTTCAGCTTGTAAGTTGGTGGAGGGAGGCGTGCCTGCGCTGCCTCACTCCTTGCCACCGGATCGTCACGCCTCTTAAGACCCCCACCCCGGGGGCTTGGCCTGGCGCCCCAGAAGGGATCTCGACGCAGTCGATCTTGAAATCTTAAAATATCTACGCCAGCGATGTCCTTAGGCTAGCCATCGTGTGTAGCTCGTGCGGGCAACGTTGCGTCGGGCATGGGCCGCGATGGAGGCACGCTTACGCTTTGCCCTGGTGCCAACAATTGGGGCTATGGCCATCACCAACTGGCCTAGCTAGTCACCAACGGTTCAAATATTGTTTTAATAATAATATACTCCGCCTTAATGGCAATTAACTGCCTGCCTGGCTGGGCTGATGTTGGCTGCAATCGAAACCCCACTTCATCCTTCGACTTTGGCTCGTTCTGCCATTGATGTTGAATAATTTTGAGCCTCAAACTGTGGGACCTGCTGACTTCAAATGTTGTTCTCTTGAAATGCTCCGTTGATGACTACCCTAGGGTACAAGCACAAGCCTTGTGTAATACTAAATTCTAGCCTGGATTTTCGAAACATCCCAATCAATTAACAATTACCCAGCTCGGGTTACACGCGCCTTATTACCGAAGTCGTGCAGAATTACCCTATAGGTATCAGTACCTACTTAGGTAGGTAGGCAGCACTTTTAGGTGAGATGGAGGTACGACGGTCTTGGGCTACTAGCTGGTCGATTCATGCGGCTAAATGCTGGGGGGCCGGGTCCATGGAAATGACATGAGTTTGTGTCTTGATATGGCGGTGTTCATCGTGTCAGGGGGGGAGGTGTGGCCAGAAAGAATCAAATGTTTGCACCCATACTTACTTCGGCACACCTCCGGCCCAACCAACGACTTTGAAGCCGCTGCGCCGCTGTTGGCCCGACCTGATAGCCCCCACCCGAGTCCTTTTCAGCCCAGCTTGCCACTCTTTTCTTGGAACCTCTCGCACGGTAGTGAAGTCTAGTTTCACCGGCAGTCCTGAGCATCCAGGTCCAGTGCCTATTACTAAACGCTTGGGTTGGATCATTACGACTGGATGTGACTGACGTTGGTGATTGAAGTGAGTTGTTTGTCTGCGTGCCTAGGTATTCGGGCCGTGTACAATTACTGGGTTAAGATGTCTGATTTTCCCGTTCAAGTTCTTCAACTGGGCCACTGGTGCGGTATTCCAGCTGACTTCCAAGGGGTCCGTAGGCCGAGTTGATGAATTGTGGTTCCATGAAGCCATGAGAGCCGAGGCTCAACTTGAGTTTGTATAATTACCTACCTGCCGTAGGTACCTAAGCGGCGGATAGGTAGACAACCTTTTTAGGCTGGGTCCATGCTACCAACCCTTGGGAAGTTTGACAAGCAAATGGGGTCGCGGGTGGAACAACATTTGAAATCATTGAGCTAAAGAGAACGAGTGGCTACCTGTTGGGCAGACATAGACGCCACTCGGCTTCTGAGAGGCAAACGGTGTGTTTACGCCACGGCTGTTCCGCCTAATGGCCCTACTCAGCCAGGCGCACCAGCTGACTGCATAACGTGGTACACTGCAAAGGATGGAGACATCATCTTTGTGGTGTCTAAAGCCAATAACATGCCATTGACGGCGTTTACGGATGCGAATCCGCAGTTAGCCGGCGACCCATTGCTGCTTTGGAGTGGCTATGATTACTGCGTGGTACCAGTTGACCAGCGCCGAACAACGTAAGTCTTGCTGGCCTGAAGTCTGCCCGGGTGGTCTGGCAGTCTACCTACCTAGGTAGGTAGGGATCTGGGTTGAAATAGCTGACATCAGATGAAAGACGCCGGCTCAGAACTCTGGTGGAAACACAGGCGACACAATTAGCGAGACACGTCACCCCAGCGAGGAATATGATCCATCATTCCAGAGTGTTACCGGGACGGGAGGACCAACGCAATCAGCTAACGCCACCGGTTATAACTCCGTGAGCGGTGCAGAAACAGGAAATAATATCCCGTCAAACGTACCTAGAGAGTCAAGAGGCTGCCGAGCCCACGGCTGTACCTTCGGTTGCCAAAAGCGCCTCGGCCGATGAGCCAGCCGCAGAGGAAAGTGAAGGCGAACCCAAAGGCACGCCTAAAAGTGGGGAGGGAAAAGACTCCAGCATGATAGTATCTGGCACTGCGAACGAGGCATCAGTCACAGGTTCTAAATCGAGTGTGGCTTCTCCGTCAGCGGAGTCCTCGCAGGCGGAGTCAAATGTCCAGTCGTCCCGAACCACCAGTTCTGAATCTGCCACGGGTTCCCAGCAAAGCCCTGCTGCTCAGAAAGCCGCAGAATCTGAGTCAAGCCAGTCCTCCCAGTCATCCGTAGCCTCCTCTGGATATGGATCGGACAGCGGCGCCAGCACTTTGATGACGGCCATAGTAGCACCCACCCGGGAACAAAGCGGAGCCCCAATTGGAACCGTAGATGGCGGCGATGAAAGTACAGACGGTCTTGCGAAAACGTTTAGCGCAGTTCCTAGGGACGTATGGAAGTTGATGAACTGATACATTGACCCGAGCAGAATGGTTCGGTCTCAGACGACTGGGAGATCATATGGAGTTTACCAAGAAACTATTACTAGTGATGGGAAAACGTCGACGTCCAGAATTACTGTTTGGGACATTGCTATCCCTAAAACTACACACTAGTACTTATTTAGTAAGTAAGGACTGGCTCGGCCGCGTTAATAAGATTTAAGGGTTCAGACTATTTCCATGAGGAAAAAGCTATAATCAGAATCTCTTTAGTACCTACTGTTTCTGAGTAGCCCTCTTTTCAACGGCTATGACAGAGGATGAGACACTGCACATAACTAGCCTTTGTGCTGAATAAAATGTCCTAACTACTCTACGGACTAAGGACTGCAATTACCATAATATAATACCTTGTTTTAGTAGGTAGAGAAGAGGGTTACTATAATATTTATTTACCTATTTAACTACTATCCCTTAAGTGCTCTAAGACTACCTAATAATAGCTTTAAAGTAGGTAAAAGCTTTGTTATATACTATACTATTTATTTGTTTAGTACTTTCTTACCTTTAAATACCTAGGTAAACGTATAGACAAAATAAAAAGGGGCATAGAGATTAAACACGTACAAATTTCACAAGAGAGGCTAAACTCGGTATTAATTTGACTGAATGTGATTAGTCTAATTCGCTACATGCCAAGCACCTAGCCTACGGTAAAGGTCGATTTTGAGAAGCAAAAGGTCTGAGAAAATCAGCATTTAAAGAGACTCCTGAAAGTCCAATACTGAGATGGCGGTAAATTGTGCAAGGGTTCATCTCGCCCGACGCGGCGAACTACAAAATTTCGAAACATGCGAGCTGGGTAAAATCAGCCAGTTAACTCATCCGCTCCTGGGCTCAGTCGAACAAAGAAGATATTGGGGATGGGACCTGTGAAGTTTGAAAGGTTACGCACGTTGGCCCAAAATTTCTTGATGTCTTCTATGAATGCGAGGTCGTTGTAAAACTGAAAGGACGCGGACGCGTGGGGATTGAATGGAGCATGCAATTCGGCAAGACTGGAAATCTGCAGATGCTCAAAATGAAGACACTCACGCGAGCCGTGGCGACTACATCTTGGAAGGGGCCCTAATAAGAAAAACATATCTCGGGGAAGACCTGGCCAGCGCAGGGGGTTGGTGGGCCCCGGTCGAAAGACTTCGTGCCAGACCGGGTCGACGTTCCTCAGGGCAGTCAGCGCGACAAGGACTGGGTCGACAAGCCCGCGCATTAATTCAGCACGGACAAGCCTCCAGAAAGCAGCGGCTGGGACCATGATGTTTTGGAGTTCATTGCCTAGAACCAGGCCTGCAGCTATCATGAACCGACTGGAATCTAATATGTCGCCGTCGTAACCAAAGAATACGATGTCCCGGGTTGGGTCGAGGTGATATGGCGCTAAACCTAGACGTTCCAGCCAGGGTGTGTGTAGCTGCCGGGCCAAGGGGCGTATTATAGTCTGACTTCGATGTGAAACTGCCAGAAGACTGGCCACATGGTCGGTTTCAGCAAGATAGGCGTGGTTGGAAGGGGCCCAACCTAGACTGGCTTGTAGGTTATTGAGGTTAAGGACCTGGTGTGACAGGCTCGTTGATGGTGCGTCGTAGATTCGCAGTGCCGCGAGCCGGGGCTGGCGTGGAGCCCGGAAGGCGGCCGCCCACATCTGGATCTGTATCTCTGTTGGTAGATCTAGCATCCGAGTGAAGGTTGTCGGAGTAATGGCCATATTAGGAGATGGCTGCTCCTCCTCCTGTTGGATGGAAGGAGATGAGGTGTTTTGCGTTGACATGCTGAAGTTCAAATGTTTTGTTATGATGACCTTGGGATAGATCTACGTGAGTATGTGGGTGGGTGTATTTGCGAGATGAAGGCAGGAGAAATTGGGTTTTCTGAAATAAGAAGATCAGTGAGATATTAATATTATAACAGTGAAGCAATGCCATTGTTCTCCGTCAGAACGGATGACAGAGAAGACGGCGGGAGCCCGCGGGCTGCCCATGCCCTAATCCCAATTGATGACAATGCCATTGTTATAAGCCACATGTGCATTGATGTAGCACTCTCTTTTCACACAATGACCTTATGGGGTGCAGAGGTCGGCGAAAGCTCATGCTGCCAGGAAAACTCAGAGGTGTTGAATAGTAGCAGGGAACGCTTAGTTATACTAGCCTATTCTAGACGTCTAGCTTAAGGACTACCCCTATTTATATACTCGCTAGTATAAGCTAACGATTACCTATATTAAT